>JAHWFP010171149.1:0-24533 GCA_023313725.1 Lithobius niger
TCGAAGGCAATGACTGACATGGCGTCGTTATCACTATGGCCGCTCCTCCGCTCGCATAAAGTTGGCTCAGTAAATCAGCTATTAAGGCCACAACAGGGACAGTGCTGCTTCCAACCGAAAATGCTTGCGGCCATGCAGGCAATGGAGAATGACAATTAATAAATTCATAGGCTCAATGAAGGATTCAATAAATACACACAAAACCCTGAACATTTTATAAAAGAAAGAACAAAACCAGCAAAACAGCGAAAATCTTACACTAGAAACAACATAGCACTGGAATCAGTACGTTATTTTTAGTGCACGATTTTTACTGTTTGGCAATTGTTTTTTTTCCTGCTTCTTTCATACAATTCACAGTAATTTGTGTGTATATTCGCAAGGCAAACACCAAGGCTCGTCAGAACAACCGTTACGTGCATTTACTGGGTAAGCCGTGTCCTCGCAAATGCTCAACACGCAAACACACCATGCACGTAACGGTTGCTGTGCTAAGCCTTGGTGCTGGGTAACCTCTTGTTTCATGTTTACGTTGAACATCTGCTTGCTATTGTGAAGTACAAGCGAAAATCCGGATGTAATAAAAGTTATGTGCGACACAAATCAAGACTGCGGGCCAATTTTTTTCGCACGTGTCTGAAAACTTCTCTGGTAATTTTTTTTCTTAGTTACGCGCAGTACGAAGCCAACAATAATGCTTCTCATCTTGTGCTGGTGTCTGTCTTCGGTATCCATGATATTTTTTCCCGAATTTTTTTTCTTCAAATTTTTACATGCATTCTATTTCCTATTTTGTGGATGTAAGCTCGTTAACCAGTGGAAATGGTTAACGGATTCTTAAGTTTTTGTTTCCTCCACCTTTCCACCGCAAGAAAACAACGATGTAGCCGCAATACAATTAATTTGGGAGACAGTGGGATAGGCAAATGGCCCAAAAGTGCATAAAAACAGGAAACGCAATTTAATTTTCGGTCACCTAACCTTGGTCACCTAAACGGGAACGCGCACAAAATAAGTAATGGTAGACTTGCAATAGACAAAGAATACGGAATGGGGTTGTACTTACAATAAAAATATAACAATTAGATAAAAAAAAAAAAAAAACGGAGCTAAACACAGAATCAGCTCACTGGTGATCCACCATCTTGGAAGCATCTGGTTGACGACCGCTGACCTTGCACGTTGTTGACAGGTAAAGTTTTAAACCAGCCCTGCCCATTTTTCCAGTTCGGGAAAGTTTTGACCGAAATTAAATTGCGCTTGATGTTTTTATGCACTTGTGGTCCATTTGCCTGTCAGAAGGTGATTTCATTAAGGATGAATCTCGGCGTTTTCAACGGCTGATGACACCTCGACGCATCTGTCAGACGGACGAAAATGGATAATTTTTAACGGAGACGGCCCCACAACGCAAGCTCCACCTACGTCTTTCCCAGAGGCTACATTCACGAGAGACGACGGACAATATCGTCCAGTGATACCAGCGCCTTTAGAGGTTGGTTGACCCACACCATATTTAGCCAATAAGTTCCTTTGCCGATGCCTTATACCCAGGCCTTTTTGCCAATATCGTCGTTTCCATCTCGTTCTACACGCGTTAATTGTTCGTTAATTATTCGTTTCACGTGGTTTTAAAGGAACGATGAACCTTATACAAACATCGAAAATACATACGCTAAACGTGTAACGTACCTTTTATTCATGGTTTGATGTTTCCATTACGATATACTTGCCTTAATTCTTCGTTTTGTACATCTTCGAAATGTACGTGGTGCAAAGCTATTGACTCTCGATGTCTTAGGCACGAGGCTCCATGTCTTCGGTTGCTAAACCTCCGAGTATGAATTTCCCCGACTTTTTTTTCGCATTTAAGATAATCTCTATAAACGAGGCATTTTCTGGACTGAGGAGTTTTAGTCTTTTAACACGTAACTCGATTGTTAGGAGATGGTGATGAGGAGGGGCTCGGATTTCTCTTAAAATCCAACATGATTTTGTATTAAGGAAAATAATTTACGATTTTGTATATTTATTTTAGAAAAAAGCTATACTGCACAAGAAAATGGTGGAATTCCTATTCCTGAGCAAGCAAGTGCTGCCATCTGGTGGAGGGATTACCTTCATATACCTACCATTTGCAGCGACTTTGCATCTGGCTAACTCAGTATAGTGGGTAGCCTGGTAAAGTTCCATCCGAATGTTCCAGGTTCGAATCTGGCCTCAGGACTTGAGAGAATTTATTTTTCTTACATTTTTTATTCATCTTTTTTTTCCTAAGTACCCTATACCCCGTATTCTATGTAGAACCTAAACGGTCGATCCCACGGAAAAAGTCGTAGAGATCGAAGTGAAAGAGGATAAAATTCTGCATTAAATCAACCTCTCGGGTTTTTTTCCCTCCCGGCGCTCCTTCTGCCTCAAAAACCGCGTCGAAGGTCTAAGGGGGCTAAATAGTATATCGGGTCCTGGGGGTGCTAAATAGGGGAGGCAATATTGGAAAATGGCAGACCGGAAGTGACGTTAAGACCTTCCAAATTGATGGTCTTCATCCAAGATGGTGGCACTTCTGGTTTACATGGTGGTGGCCATCTTGTCTGTCTGTCCTCTGTAGACGAATCCCACACTATCCTAATACTAGACTTCTACGACGTGTTCCGGAATCATTGAGCCCTAAAAAAAGAGCCCTAAAAAAAATCATTGAACATCGGTTCAGCAAAAATACTGGTAAAGTCCAACATTTCAAGTTATCTAAAAAAAATTAATTTCTTGGGTTCTTTAAGCAAACTAATGCTTGATAAAGACGAAACGGCAAATTTTATTAGACGTTTTTGAAGGAGATCGACGCCGTGTAAGGGAGGGTGCAATCGAGGGTGTATTCGATTCGGGAAACTTCCCACTCATTTTTAGGGGGCCAAGATCATGTCCAAAATTAACCAAGTAGACTGGTAGTCTCTCACACAATCCTGGTTGCACTGAATGGCAGGGACTTACCAGGGTCCATTTCCAGTCACCGACCTGAGCTACTTCTTCAGGAAGCTAAAGAATGACCTTGCCAACGCTAAGTCACAATGACCAATAACCACCAATAAACCATCACGACTAATAACTACTAACCACCACTAACCAATAGCCACCAATAAACCACCACGATTAATAACTACTAACCACCACTGACCAATAACCACCAATAACCATAACAATAACACATAACAATGTTGAAGAGAAATGTACAGAACATAAAAAAATTAAAAATTGTTGACGTTGGTAGAATCAATAGTTTTTCCCACCTTTCGCCCAAAGTTTTATAAAAACTAATCCTGGTAGATGGATTCCGCTAATATTCCAGTCGCAGTCTAGATCAGCTATACTTTTCTCACATGCACGCTTCACTGCAGTACTTCCAGGATGACTTGGAAGCATACAAAGAGACGCGCGTACCCATGCAGCTAACGTGTTTGTCGAAAAGAGCGCCTTTAATTTTTTTCTTTTTGACGTCGGGACAGGACGGGCAGCAACATGCACGCCTTAGGAGTTTGAAAGCAGTACTCTTAATTCCAAGGCTGTCGTCAAATTTGTAAGGAATGCCGTCGTCGCAGCTGCTGGGGGATGCCCGGGTAATGTGGTGCACTGGAAATTGAGACTGTGTGAGGGAAGCACGAAAAATAGCGATTGTAATATGTTTCAATCGTATCTGGAAGAAAATATCTTAATTGTCACTAATGAAGTGTCATTTCCTTATCCAAGAATTGCTGGGGCCAGGGGTAACCGTCTAACTGGGAAATCACATAACTGGAAGAACGTATACCATATAACAGTATAACGCAAAGTCGTCTAACACGAAATTCTTGTAATGGAAAATCGTCTAACACGATAATTCGTATAATGGATATTCGTATAATGGAAAATCGTATAATGGAAAATCGTCTAATGTCCCTGCCTCCCTCGCGCTACCACGCTCGCTCGGCTCTGCATATAACATCAGAAACTGCAGGTATATTATTGCTCAGTTAGACGTTTATCCATTGTACGATTATCCATTATACGATATTCCGTTTAGATGATTTTCCATTATACGATATTCCATTTAGATGATTTTTCGGATCTTTTTTTTTATTTATGCAGATATTGGACAATTATTCCATTCGACGATTTTCCAGTTAGACGTTCGTCCGACGCCCCAGAAGTGCTTGGTGGCAGGGAGGCAGATCACTGATGGAATGACGTCATCAGCAAAACTGCGGTCACAAAAGTAGTACCTCATTTGATTTCCGCTACGAACGCATCACACTGCTGGAAAGAACTCTCAGATCCTTAGAGAACCAAGGAGGATAACCTTCCCCTACCCACCCCCGAAACTCTTCATCCCCTACTACAAATGTAGTACGTTATCCAAATGATGAAACTGGACAATCCGCGGTTGAGTTTTTGATGAATTTTATATCTTTGGGTGGCTATCATAAATGTGGAAAATATCATCCCAAAACAGGGACTACCAGATGGTTTGGTGTCAGGGCAAGTTAAGCTGTTCTAAATTAGGAACCTATACCCATAATCAGTTCCAGAGTGAATGGATACAATAATTGCTTACGCCGTCTTGCATCCGCTGTTAGAAAACGTATGACCACTTTATATTTGCACGATTATTGAAGCAGAGCGAGCAAAGCGAGGGCAGCCCTTTATGCAGTGACTGTTTGGGGTTTCTTTGTCGCAGCACCGTGCCAAAACTGCTGAACGGCATATGATGAAATTTTGTATGCTGTGACCAAGTGTCTTTTTAACTGCTTATGCATATAATGCATAAAGCGGTTATTGAAATACAGTCGGGGAGAATAAGGGGCTTGCGTCGTGAGCTATTGTTAAATGACGTCACGTCCCACTCCAGTCGTTTATTTGAACGGGTCATGCGTATCACCTTTAGCGTCTGGCTAGAAGTGACTGAAATATTAGTCGATTTTTCATGATTTCGATTAGAAGATGTGCTAGCAAATTGTAGACGTTGTTATTGAAATGTTTATGGTTAAATCGTTTGCATATGAAGGGTTGTAGGTCCTTGACAAAAAAATTTTGTAAATTATGTTTCTGTATGAAAAAAAATTTGAACCGGAACTGGCCCAGCTTATTTCAGGTTTTGAGAACATGCACGGAAAACGGAATTCTATCTGTAGTTGGGCTCTTGACGAACCACTGAAAAAAAAAAAGGCGGCTACTTTACGGTTCGCCGGGAAGGCTGTCCTAGGATTCTACGAGTATTGGCTAGAATGACGTAAAATGATCAACTGAACAATATTTTCCCATAAACTTTTTGGGGTAAAGGCTTCGATTGGCCGTCAGAAATTAATGAAAGCCGCACTCTTTGCGCTCACGGACGAGAGGACGTTTTCTTCCCATGTTCCCAGCTGATATTTTTCCCCCGTAAACAGTTCAAATAGGTGGGTTGTTATTGTCAGTTTTGTGTGATTTTGTTGTTATTGTCGGTTAAGTTAGGAACCGGCTGCGGCATTTCACTTGAGGTAATGAACTGGTTGGGGTTTGGCGTTTCACTTGCCGGACTTTCTCCCAGTTTCATGCTTTCCGGCGCGGTGCGGTGCTAACTTTGGACCTTCACCACGGCCAAACGGTGCGTTTGCCTCAAAAATGGAAGAGGAAAACATTACTCAGCAGGTAATTTTTAGTCCATTAAAAAAAATCGGACGAGAGCCCGTTTTCATCCCATGTTCCCTTTACGCACATGGTCCGAAATTCGAAAGAAAAGAGAAAAATAACCTACCTTTAATTTTCACGGAAGGCACTACAAATTGATCCAAATTGCCAAACCAGTTAACTACCTTAGTATGAAATGCTAAACCCCAAACTTACCTAACCTAACCTGACAATAACAACAAAACCACACGAAACTGACAATAACAACCCGCCTATCGGAACTGTTTACGAAAAAATATATAAAGTACCCCGCGGTCCTGCGAGCAAACGCAAACACCGTATAGATGTATGGATTGTGGTGCTACAAATCTACTGTTTTAAGTCGTTTTAACACATTTCCGCGCTCTAAAACCAACTCTCTGTATTTAGGAAAGTGTTGGAGCCATTTGCATAAGCAGTTTATGTATTTCTTTATGAAATTCTTGTTTTAGATCGAAAATGGGTACTGTACTGTACTGTATTTATGGACTGAAATTAATGAAAATCTCTCGAAATTGTTAGAAACCAATTGTTAGGAAAAACCACTTGTTCAAAACCTATTGTTAGAAGTATTTTTTTGGTGTGCGGTTGGAATACGACAGCGTGGTTTGGTTTGGTTTATTAGACCTGAAAGGTCACCAGCCCCACAAAGAAAACTACACCAAGTCAACAGGGAACAAAGTGCATGGATTTCACATTGAATAATGCGTTGCACAAACAAACAAAGAATGCAACACTTTTGACGATTAACAATGTTTATAAGAACCACGTAACCGCGTTATCGATAGAGGAAAAAATATTTGGTAGTTAAGAATAAAAATGAAACGAAAGGAGAAGAAAGGTGGCACGAGGAAGCACGGAAGGGAATATGAAAAAAATAAGGGAGCAATGGGGAAGGAGGGCGGAGTGGGGAAGAAGAGGGATGGAGAGGAGGGAGGATTAACAATGTGGTGAAATTTCCCCATCCCCCAACCTTTTGGCCGTGTTAGTATGGCTCAGCGGTAGGATCTCGGTATTTGATTTCAAAGGTCGTGGGTTCGATTTCCCGCTCAGGCAGTCTCGCATATAAGTCCCAAAGGCAATGTAAAAAGGTTTGCATCCATATTTATTTAACCCCCCTCCCAACCTCGGAGGAAACTGCTCTTCCCCTCCTCAGTAATAATCTATATATCAACATGTAATATAGGTGACGGCCCTAGTCTTTCTCGCTTTACGTCATGTATGGCTTCATAAAAAAATTAAGGTTTTGCAGAAAATAGCGAAGAAATAGATTTCTCCAAAGGTTTATACTTCACTGGGCTCGTTATTTACGCCTCTGTTTCCTTTTTTTTTCGGTCTGTCATTGAGTGATGGATAGGAAGGGCTTTAAAACAGGAAATTGCCACAGCAGCGTCCTGTAAATATTTCCGTTATGTGAGCTTGCCTGTGGGCTGTCGCCATGGCTGAAAAGCAGTATTCAAGCAGAAAGTTTGAAAGGTCTAATTTGAAATTTAAATCTAACGCAGTAAGTTGTAAAACGACAAAATGGGCGATCAGTAGAAAGCATAAATATTAAAATTTTACATCCAAGGTACTCAAGTTGCCAGGTCAGGGGCCGGAATAAGGTGACTCGTGGCCCTGATGGACAAAATTCTAGCAGAGGCCCTTGCCCCCCCCCCCCTCCCCTTCTACTTCCCATGATTCTGTTCCGTTTCCCTTAACTTAAGGAGAAATGGAAGAGAATCATGGAAAGGGTAAGGGACCCCTTCTAGATTGTTGTCCATCCCACCTCCCCCCTGCTTAATTTTCTAACTTTATGAGACAAATTTGGTTTAGCTGAAAGACCACAGATAGTAATACTTTGCCAATCTTGAAAAAAATTAAAAACAAACAGCAAATTCATCAATAATTTCGTTAAAGTGAATTACTGGAAGATTAGGGTTTTCGTTCTTCATGAAAGATAGGAAATTAAAACGCCCCGACTCTTGATTTGTTCTGGCTGTCACATTTTATGCGATTCAGTCTATGTTTCTCCCGAAGAACAGGTGTTCATTAGGCAGAGCAAATCACCCTATACAGCCAAACCGCGAAGCCCACAGAAAATCGTCAAGGGCAATTTCGACGATTGCTGGTTCTGTTTGAGAACGGTTGATATCTGTTGCACACACACAGTTGTGTGAAGCAAAAATCAGTTTTTTTTTAAACATCTTGATCAGTTTGTCCGATTTTCGTATTAATAGATGTCCAGACGCCAGACTCTTTCGTTCCATCGAATTAACCGTTTCACCTAAACGTACAGTGCGACGGGCATTTTTTCCCTGAAATACCCTCCCTTTCCTCCAATCCTCTCCCTCCCATCTAACCACCAGCTTTTCTCTCATCCTCTCCGTTCCCCTCCTACACATCTACCCGTCTCTCCACTTCCCTAACTCCCCATTGCTACACGTAGTTGAATTTAGATGGGTAATTGAATTAAATACTGCCCTTCCCCCTTTTGCGAGATTTGGGCCAATGAAATTGCTATGGTCTCCACCCCAAGCAACCCAGAAAAGTACATTTTAGGTTCAGTTAATGCGCAATCATACGCTTAGTGGTAACCGACGCCCCCTCCCCATGTCTTTATTTTCTAAAGAGCAGGGCTAACAGGAGCACTGCGCCACACACTGCGTTAAGGAACCCTAATTCCTAGTTTATCGCTTTGATTTGACCGCCCGATCTGTACCGTGTGAAAAATAACTGTCCTTCGTGTATGACGTCATTTAGCACTGTTGTCTGAGCGTTGACTGTCACAGGCAATTTGTTTCTTTTTTCCTCCCATCTTCTCCCTCACCTTTTCCCCCTTTCGTCCCATCATATTCCCAAATAACAACCAAAAATGACCTTTTATGTTTAGTTAATGGGTAATTATATGCTTAATGGTAACAGACGCAATGCCCCTCCCCCCATCCTCCCAATCTCTTTATTTTGTAGCATTAGCATGTTATGAGAGCTAACAGAGGTACTCCCCTACACACGGGCATTTGATGTTCAGGCCCTCCTCCTCACTCCCAGTTTATCGCTTTGGCTTGAGCAATCCGTACCGTGTGAAAAATAACTGTCCTTCGTGCACGACGTAATTTAAGACATGCCTCTGCGATGACCGCGCAGAGCAAATTGTTATTCGAGGCAACCAAACAGTGCTATAATGTAAGATTGTTGATGACCATGCGTGCAGTGAGACACGGAAATATGTAGCACCTGTAAATTTTATGATTATAACTCCAATATACAATTGGCAGTCTCTGTCATTATATAGCCAATAAATGCTTGCTGATGGTCGGCCTTTGTGTGGTAGGTATATTGTTCAATTTACTGTGTTAAGCCTTAGCTTAAATTTTTAATCTGTTTAATAACGACAGTTGTCGTACGAGCTAAACGACAAGGATAGAACCCCCCCCCCCCCCCCCACCCGATTTTCTTAATATTTCGTTAAGTAAAACCGTCCAATATTTTGAAATTCCTCATTTTTGTCTTTTTCTTTACTTCTGTTGTTGAGGCTTTTAGTTTGTTTGTTGATGATTGGACGTTGGTCTTTTTGTTTGTTGAGGGCCGGGTATAAGGCTAGCTTTTCTGAATGTACTGGTTTTGCATTCAGAAAAGGTTCTTGGGGTTCCCCGCACAAACAGGATGGTTGCGCCGCGTTGCGTCGGATTGTAAAATTTTGTAAGCGTTCCAAGCGGTTTGAGGTGTAATGGTGTCATGGTGTCATGGTGTAAGTTTAAGTTAGGTTAAGTTAGAGTCAGTGTGGCCTTTAGGCCCAGTAAGAATAAATTCAAATTTAGGTTGGCTTGATATTCGTGTTTTGAGGCTTGGTTGGTTGGTTGACTGTTGTTCAGTATTTTGGTGTAGATTAGGTATGCTTGTATTTTCGACTTGATCGCTTTTGGTAGGCTGAAGAGAAAGGGTAAACCTTCGAAAACGTTTCATTCAAATTTGAAAACAAGCTGGAAAACGCTTTTTTCTAATTTTGAAACTCTACAACCATAGTACCATTCCATCTGCTGTTCGTATTGTGTAATGCAACAATGCAGGCCAACGATATTTAATAGAAAAGAATGAGATAAACTAGAATAGAAAGTGTCTGCACCGAGCACCAGGCTACACCAAAGCATCCATTGCACCCTCACGTAAAACTTCAGAACAGGTCACATACAGGTGAAGGCATGTGAAAAAATAAGACGGTAAAGGCTCGTTTACGCAATGACAAATTTCTCGCTTACTATTATATAGCTTTCACTTGGATAATACTAAATCTGCTGACTGCTTCTCGCCTTTACAGAAGAATGTGGCTTTCAATTTGTCTTTACGTGGTAACCATGGCAACAACGCGGACGCAAATCTCCTCCTCGCGTGCAACATGACAGCGTCGATTTATGACAACTAGAAAAAAGTTTTTACTGCTGTACAAGACGACGGTCAGATTTCCGAATGCCGGTATTTGATGATTTGTCTTCGATTCAACAACCCCGAAATGGACGCCATGTTGGATTTTGAATTCTCGCTGCGAATAGGTATTTATTCTGCCGTCGTTTGATCACTGCTACAAGCTGTTTTATTTCAGCAAGAAAAGCAAATTTTGGAAATAGCGTGAAATGGCAACAATGTTGAACCAATGTTTAAAACGACTGTTGCACTTTGTTCTTTATCCGTGTTGTTATTTATAATTCATTTAATTTGTTGCCTATTACCGCATTCATTTAACAGAAACGGGAAATTAATCGTAAATAAATAACGGTTGCTTAGCAAATAATGTTCGGCGAGCGAGAAGATCTTATTGCATAAACACGCCCTTAGCCTTAAATGAATTATGGGAATTTACGGCAACCACTTCAGTTGGTAGGGAGTACCAAAGGGAACAACATTATTCATTCTTAATGTGTTGCCCCAAAACGGTGCTGCTTAAAATTAGATATTACGAATGTGAATTATTTCATCCCACAAAGTGTTGAAGCAGGGGTTAAAACTCTTTCGATTTTTTGAAATATGTGAATTCGCATTTTAAAATGTAGCTCCATCAATTTAGCACCATCACGTCGTGCAAATCGTACCCAACTATAATCCGTACGCGATTTTAAACTGGGGGTGGCTTAAAAAAAATATCGATTGTCCACTCCAGTACAACACCACGACTAGCATCATGGGTAAAAAAAAACGGCAGTACAGCAGTCACAAAATGGCGTCTATTAACGCGTCTTCAATCGGGATGTAAAATGATTCACAGCCAACTTGGGAAATTATTTGGAATATCTATTTGTTATCTGCGAAGCAAGGAACCAACAAAGAGCAAGAACGCCGTTTCCTAAGAAACTTCGGATGCAACAAAGGTTTCTTTCAGTTGTGCACCCTGCAGTTGTGTTAAAGAAATAGTTAACGAAGGCGCGCAACTACCCGCCGAAACAAGTGCCACTCCAGCCGCAGCACACGCTACAGTTCCGCGGTTCATAACGGCAGCTAAATAACGGCCAAAGGCGCCAATGGTAACAAGCTTGGACGACTTTCAACTGTCAGCCGCTCGAGCAGCAATAACTGAAATTCACCGAGAAGGTAATTATCCAAATCTTGATAATGTTTTGGCCAAGTTCAAATCGAAGATTGGATTTAAAGATGGTAGAACTTCCGTGGCATTTAATCATGAAAAAAAAAATTGGGATGAAATACGCATAATGCAACAGAAATTTTACATAAAAGCGTCCAGAAATTTTTGCCTAGCGTCGCCGATTTTTACGTAAGGTACGACATTTAAGAAGTAATCCGTCTCATTTACAGTATTTATTTATTTGGATGAAACTTTGGTGATTGAGCGTCACGGGCGCGAACGCCAATGGCAGCTAAAGAAAAGGCGCACCGGACTCAGATGACAGCGTAATTGATGGTCGCCTTACTCCGATCGGAAAGGGCCGAAGACTCATTTTGCTACACACCGGCAGCCAGGATGGTTTTGTTAAAGATGGCATGCTTCTTTTCCGAACTGGATTTACCCTCCTTCTGCAACCCCCTAACTTGGCTGTGAACAAACAGCTCTTATCAGAGCTAAACAAACGGTTGTTCTCACAACCACCAAAAATGAAAAGATCTGAAATTTGTACTGTTTCGCAAATAAATTGTTACAACATTCCCAGTAATACACACTTCCTTCCTAACTTTTTTTTTAGCTCCACGATGAATTAAAACTTAAAACCTACGTTTTTAAAAATATTTATTACCGTCTGGCCCAAACAAAATGGGTGGGGGTGGGGGGGGGGGAAGCACTTTTACCCCACCATCCTTATTTACGCCACTGCTGAAAGGGCCTGAGTCGGAAATTACGACAGTAAGTGGAAAGATAACCGAGGCTAAAATGAGATTCGGTAAGAAAAAAAATATTTTCTTTTTTTTAATCCTGCCTGAAATTATCTTATAGGCCGCCCCCCCCCCCAATATTTTTTATTTGTCTTCGATTCCCTATTGATGGAGAAGGCCTGTGATAAAAAAAAATTGTTATCAAATAACAAAACCATTGTCGCACACAGACAAACCTTGGTGCGGACTATACATAGATAGCCACAAGGCACACCGACTCCTGGAAAATGTACGCTACATCAAGCTGCTCGCGAGCCACGCCCAGTTGTTTACAAATCGCGTACGGAGTATAAATACCGACAATTATTGATCGATTAGTGCTCATGAGTGCTCGTAAGTTAGTGCTCATTCAATAAAAGAATTATAGACTTTCAAAGGTGGCGGTTTCAAACTGATGCTGACAGCACCACCCTCGAAAAATGATTGGCTCGAAAAAATATATCATTTTTCAGTGCTCATTAGTGCTTTGAAATTAGAATTAGTGCTACGCAAGTCATTAAATTATCGTTCTTTTGATGGGTTGGTGTTGTTCATGCTGTAGCAACACCCGCACTGAATGCCTCCATACATTTCCCCATTTTTTAGTTTTCGATTAGTGCTCATATAGTGCTGGAAAATTAGTATTAGTGCTCTTTCAATAAAATAATTATAAAGGGGCACTAATCGATTACTATAGTGTCCGCGGCCTATCTTGAGTTCGCCCCAGAACAACAAAGGTGATCAATTGTATGTTTTTAGTATAGCAGAGTGCCTTGTTGATATCCGTGATGGTTATAAAAACAATGGCGGCCGTTGATTAATGCCGCCCTCTCCAGAAAAACGTAGCCGCTCATAAAATAACTGCTGGACACCAGATAAACCGCGTACACAATAATTGTCGGTATTTACTTCGGGTACGATTACACGACGTGATGATGTTAAATTGATAGAGATTAAAAAATGTTCGTTTTTCGTATAAGGGAACACACACACTACTGCCGCATTATACTATAGAACAGCGTCAAGTGACGTCATATTGCTACAAGAGAGATACCTGCAAGGGGCACTAGATTGAAATGGTGGGTTAAACAACGGCACTTCTAGTCAAGCCAGTGCTTTGAGAGTGGATTTCGTAGGCTTAAAAAAAAACCGTTGTTTTCTCCAATCCCTTATGCTGCTTAAGTTGTAATTGGAAAATAAAGATTCCTCTTGCTTAAAAATATCAGCAACTGCCAACAAATCGACAAAAATCGCGCGGTTTAGGCCTAAGAAATCCAGTCTAATAGCATTGGCTTCAGTAAGACGCTCTTCTTTTTCCCCACCAGTGCACCTTGCAGCTAACCCAGTTACTGGCTCCACCATAGAGTTATATACAATAATACTACGTCGTGCCACTGCCCTATAGAACAGAACAAAAAACACCTTAAATTTAAGCTTGTAATGCGATGTTTTGTGCTGAGAGCCGTTGTATTCTAAACTGCACTGTCACCCACATAATTTTCTTGACTACTTGATCATAAAATTAGTCCGAAAAGGGAATCCAATTGGAGTAGTTCGATTTTCCTCAGGGACGCCTTCCTAATCCAACACAGTCTCTCGCTTGCTAATTTATTCGAGTTTTAACTACATGGATCTGCATACTTAACCTTCTGTCCCTTTTCCTCCCTCCTCCCCCTTCAATGAATTAACAAGCAACTTATTCAAACGAGCTTGACATTAAGCCTTTAGGTCTATAAACGCAACGCCCCAACACTTAGAGGGCGCTCGCGTCAACGGCGTGTTTCGGCACTTTAATAGTCAATGTTGTTATCGCGCTAACGGCGTCGTTTTCACGTTTTAGCATTACTCGCTTGAATCGACGATACGAACACTCGACGACGCTAATTAATCGTGCCGAATACTCCCATCGGACAGGGAGATAGGGACTGAAGAGTGCGTCTGAATCTGGTGGACGAGAGTGTAAAAGAGAATAATTCTGGAATAATTGTATCCGGTTGCGTAGTGCAGTGTGATGCTTGAATTTTCGCCGTGAGAAGTACGGAAACGAATTTCGAATGTGGAATGAGGTGATCTGAATCTGCGTGATTAATGGACGTGGGTAAACGGCTATTCGTCAGAGAATGAATTCTGTTTATATTCATTGTCTGTAAAAATAAAATCTCACTGGTCTTCTCCCCTAAAAGAAGACCAGCAGAAATGGTCTTCCGCTAGCGGAAATGCCAACCCAAGAGTATTGCATTAAGATTGCTCTCCGTATGCAAGGGCGAACACAGGAAAGTTGCTGAAGGTTTGCGGTCCCTCAAAGGTAGAAGAGTCCCTCAAATTCAGAAGAGTTACCCAAACTGGTAAAAAAAAAAAAAACACGTCACACGTCAAAAACACGTCACACGTCAATCACACGTCACACGTCAGAACAGAAAAATCAAGTCTGATAGTTAGACTCGGTAAGATTGTCGAAATTGGTGAACACAAAACGTGGATAAATTAAGAGACTAACGCGTCGAAACGTCAAAACAAATTTGCCCTGAAGCCCCCTCCAAAGTAAGCTAAACTCGGTTGAGTTGCCGATGATGACTGCATTGCAAATATATACCACAGTGCAAAAACATGGCTCTAACGTTTCTATTCCTTCTTTAAATAGTCGTAAATTGGGTACATTCAAACTCCCTTCCCACCAACCACCTACTTGGAAATTATCCAAGCTCAACATTGTCCGACGGACAACTCGACTATAGTGTCCGACTCTACATCCCCCCGCCCCTGCTTTTGAACCTAAGCAGTAAAAGGCCTTAGAAACGGGCTCGTGCTCATGTCGATTGTGGCGACGGTGTAAAAGAGCCGAATAATTCCCTAACATAATTATCTCTCTCAATAGTCCCAAGATAACAAACAATTGAAAAAGACGTTAATCCAAATATTCCCCTTTTTCTACGATACCTTAGATAGACAGTGCCTTACGACCAGGGACGTACTCACAGGGGAAGCAGGGGGAAAGGGGCTCTAGCCCCTGCCCTCAAGGCGAAGTGCCTTTTTTTTTCTGAAAAAAGTACTCTTTTTCGGTGGAGCGGTGGTGTAAAAGAGCCTAAATAACGCAAAAAAAAGAACAATAACGGCTAAGAAAAAGGGGTGTAAAGAGGGGCAGAAATGGTTAAAGTCCCACAAAAAAGGGGTAAAAAGGGTTAAAAACCCCCCCCCCCCCCCCCAAAAAAAAAGCAGTGAACAAAGTTTGTCCTGCCCTCTCGGGAGCCTGTGCACGTCCCTGCTAACGAACCAAGAGCAACGTAAATAGGAACCCTGAATATCTACCCTCTGGTGTGAGTAAAAACCTCTCATATCTTACAAGACTCTTGCGCTACATGTATAGCGTCCACCCCATGCGACTTGGCACGAGAGGCATAGATTTCTTCCAGGAAAAAAATTTAATCGGTGAAACGAAACTAATTACGTTTTGCTACTTAATTCTAATTCTCAACGGCGCTTGAGCTGGTGTCGTTCAAATCTTTTTGTGAATTTTTTACATTTTTTTTTTTTACAAACTGCACGACCGCCGTTAAAATCTCTTTTGGCTTTAGACTAGTTGGACTTTAAAATTCGTCGGTTGTTCGTGTTGTTTGTGCCAAGTCTATGATGCTTTTAAACATAAACTGGACTAGTACATGTCTGATGGAATTAATTATTCATTTGATGAATATGTAGACAAACTGATTGTTTTTTTTTATCTTTCTTTTTCTGATAAGATGCCTGGCGGTATTTTTATATTGCTAGATTTCTTGTAGTTTCTAGTTGTTGTTGTTGTTGTTGTTTCATTGAAAAATGTATGCTTGCACATATTTTCTCAAATTAACAATACGGAAACCAACCGCCTATGGAGTATTCAGTAAACAAACAAATAAATAAATGAATAAATAGATAAATAAAATATTTGCATTGTCTGACCGTGTGTCAACAAATTGAACGAAGACTATAGCACTGCTTAGCAGGTGACCGTTGATGGTTGAAACAGTAGCGCGGCACAGCATTACAAAACTTCAGGGTTACTTAACGGTTTTTAGATGTTGATTTTTCATTAATGACTGTTTGAGTTATGCTATACGCTATGTTTGAAACCATCGCATCGGCCGGAAGGCACCAAAAAATGGCTGCCACCAAGTTGCTACATTAGTTGCCAAGCTAATTTCACCTACTATTACTTCAGACGTTAAATGAAAAACTTGACCATTGCTACCGGTTGTAGCATAATGGTCATATTTTTCATTTAACCTTTGATCTAACAGTCAGTCGGATTAGCCTTGGCAACTAATGTAGCATCTTGGTGGCAATCTTTTTTGTTCTGATATCACCACTTGGATTGGCTGGAATTCGGCAGGTTCTTTCACCCTTGTTGGTTTTGTTTCTGATCGATTACTACAGTAATTGCTGCTCATACTTTTTTTTTATACGATAGCGTACGTAATACATCTTGTTTCACCAAACTCGTATATTTTTTTTAACTGTCTTTTTCCTTCAAACGCACGGGTGCAAACCTATTTACGTTGCCTTTTGGACTTAAGTGTCATACTGCCTGAACGGGGAATCGAACCAACGACCTTTGAAATCAAAGGCCGAGGTCCTACTGTTGAGCCAGACTGACAAGGCCGTCAGTAAACATAAATAGGTTTGTATTCGTATTTATTTAACCCATGTTAAGCCCATTGGCTTTCCGTCCTGTTCGATCAAACACATTTACACAAGGATCTTACTTTGCATTCTCGCAGCTGAGAAGCTAGAAATCACCTGAAATTTTAACATGGCGTGGGATTTAGCTCTGCCAATCAGTAACGAAATAGTCGGTAATGCGACTTCAGTCAGTTACCCCTCTTGGCTCTGATGTCTCTGTTTTAAATGGCATGGTTGGGTGGCAGCTAAGGTTGAATGATCGGGATTGGAACCAGCAACTATTTACATCTCTGGCTTCTTAGAGACCCGGGTTCGATCCTGGTGAAGGGACGTGTATATGATTGTATACGGGTGTTTCTCCGGTTGTTTCCCGTCCGTTACACGACGGTTTCCCCCGGGTACTCCGGTTTCCTCCGACATGTAGCAAAAAACCGATATAATGGTGATACCTTCTACTTAAAAACTGCCGATTGGGCCTTCAAAAAGCTCTAACCTTACTGTCCGACACCGTCTATTCTATTCTATTATCGGCAGCCATTGTTGGTCGGATATCACTACTTTTAGTGGGCAAAAATTGGTGGATTCGTTTTACTCTTTCTGGTTTTGGGTTTATCGTTTAATGTGATTTGGTTAGGGGGCTAGCGTGAGTTGAATTTCAAATTTCGACCATGGGTGTCGCCAGTAAAAAAGGCTAATGCACTTTAGAAAAAATAGTGGTATGTAATGAATTGTAATGTCGGAAACAAAGAAAAAAAATCCTGTGCGGTATAAAAGTTTCCTCAATTACAAATCCTGTTGCATGAAAGTATTGGCACGAGAGAAAAGTGCCAGTGGCATTACATTTCTTTTTCTCGTATATAAAAGGATTATGTACTGTTCTAAAGCTGTTCTTCTTTCCTCCGCGGGCGTTACTGCACTTTTAATTACATTTTTTAAACTCATTTATACTGTGCTGCACATTTTGTGAATAATAAAGTTAGAAAATCACTTCCCCTTCTTGTTGCAGAAAGAAAGACGGTAAAACGACCAAGTGAGACAAGAAATCTCGCCCTCTGTTGTTTAGTGGGTCGGAAAAGAACCCACCAACTTGGGGGAGAGAGAATCCAGCGAACGAGAGGTAACCATGACAGCAGTCTGGGGCGTGCCTTGGTAAGGAGATTTTGTTTTGTAACTTCTTATTTTACCTTTGACTTTTTAGTGTCTTGTATATTTAACGAATTATGACTGCCTTCCACATAGGTTTTTCCCCAAAGTATAAAAGCATAAAAGTGTAGAATGCGTGAGTCAAAAAGAAGATTACTATATGCACAAACTGTCTCCTCGTTTTACTAAGTCCGCTAAAAATGAATTAAGTGGTTCTTGGAAGCGCACGTATGGGTTTTTCTTAACGCATGAAACGTTTTTTTTTTTTATGACGGTGTCTAAAAAAAAAATTCCCGTCACGCATTAGCACTCTCACCAAACATTTCCTGGAAAAGATGGCCGCATCGGTTCGCTGCTCCAATCGAATTATCGCCTCGAAACGAATCGAAGGGTCGTCCCGAGACATGTCACAACTAAAAATTTAGATCTAAAGTATGACTTTTAATAAAAAAAAAAATGCAACTGTTGCACGCTCATGTTGGCATTAAAACATGGATATTGTACTCGGCAACAAATTGTAAGCGACTGATTTCGTTTTGTTTGGTAAAAAAAAAAAGCCATCCGCCCCCATCTGAAATATCAGGAATAAAAAAAAAACGTAAAATAAAAACACTGCCCTCTCGCGTCATTTTTATTCAACACAACTCCCGAAAACCACTAAATTAATTTTTAGCGGCCTTAAATTAAATTAAATTAAATTATACCACGCGCCATGGCTGTTTGCTGTGACGTGCATATCACGTGACTGGGCTAGTCCAACCAGACGTCCAAACAGCCGTTGTTCTCGTTCGTCATTGGCTAACTCATGGTGACGTCACGGCAAACAGCCATTGTGCATGGTAATACCGGAAGAAAGCTAGCTTATGTAACCGGTTCACAACAAAACATACAACAAAAACACTTTAACACTGACTCAGAACGTATTGTCTCTTCCAATTCTGGTTGAAGGTGCTGTCACAACACGTTCTGAGAGTGCGTTCCAAGAATTAATGGCACTCTCGGTGAAGCAAGACTGTCCAACAATGGGGCGGATTCGTGGTTTCGTCAACTTCATGCTGTGTCCTCTGGTTTGTATGACAGTCGACCGTTGAAAACACTGGTCGACAGGCAAAATCACTTCGCCAGACAGAATTATTATTTGGTCTTGGATGATGTTCGTTACGTCAATGTTTAAGACTTGTGAGATTGCTAAATTGTTGGCGAGCATTTGAGCTGTGATGTTATAAGCTAGTTTTAAATGACGACCACTGGAACTGTTATTTCTATTGTGATTAGGCATAGGCAGTAGACCTTGTACTTTAATTGCCCAGATACACGCTAGTGTGTCGTCGGTGAAGGGTTAATGACAATACCGTCCTTCCGATGACATCACATGACACATGACATATCTAAAGACATGAAACAGAATGCTCAATTTTCCGTTATTTTATTTAGGCCAATTTTTTGTCATTTGGGCATTATTAGCTATAATACCCCAAGATCATACACACCAACTCATTATTACGCAAATTATGTGTCGCATAAAATTACTCTTTTCTGTCAATTGATAAAGCAATTTGTTCAGACCTCACCCTCCTAGCAAGGGACTCCATTCACCTAACGGCTAAGGGCAAGAGAATACTTCAACACGAACTTATGAAATTAAATCTTCCTTCGGAAAACCAACTGCACTAATAGGGACATACCCTTCTACTCAGATCACTCAGGCAAGAAAAAATAGAAGTCTGTCTTGTATCCTGGTTAATGCACGCAGTCTGATTATGAATACAGGCTGCCTTAAAGACCTTCTGCGTGAAAACACTTACGACGTTATTTTTTATTGTGGAGTCCTGGCTAAGTGCCAGTATTACTGATGCGATGCTTGTGGACTCTTTTCTTTATTCTGTGATTCGTAGAGATCGAAATGATCTAATTTTTACTGATGACGACTTTTTGGTGTTTGATCTAGAGGTGGGGGCTCACTTCTGGAACAGTGATCATTGCACAGTTGGATTTCGTTTAAACCTTTCGCAGAGGGCCATGGGTAATCCAGAGATGTCAAAATCAACAGGTCCTAGTAACTCTGCTTTAAACCTTGATAAACTTAAACTTTCCCTAACACAGGTGAACTGGGATAGCTTAATTTTCGAGGTTCATTCCAACATTGAACATGCTTGGATTGCCTTCCATAATATATTTAAGGGGTACATTGAGATGTGTAAGGTTTTACACAAACCTGGTAAACGACAGAACTTCACCCCGAAAAATATTGGTATACTACGCCAGCACAAACTTAAGCTGTGGAAAATATATAAATTAAACCGTACCCCACAAACCTTAACCTTGTATAACATGGCACGTATTCTTTATTCTCACGCAATGGAAACCTGGAATAGTATATAAGATAGATTCGGCTGTGGTTCGTAGCGGTAGTTCCGCGGCTCTTTTCAAACTTTACAGGCACAAAAATGCAATTTCACGGACAATTCCCCCACTTAAGACGCTCATGATTTTATAACTGATACAGTTAGTAAAGCGGAGCTACTTGGTCGCTCTTTTGCTTCGAACTTCATTACTGATGATGGAGCTAGTTTAATACCGTTAGCTCAAATTGGTAAGTTTGATGTAACCTGCTCCCAGGTAACTTTTCATCAAAGCTGTTGTTGCTGCTTTGAACAAATTGAAACCAAGTAGGTCGTGTAGTCCCGACGGCATCTCCGCTTTTCTTCTTAAAATTTTATCACGTGAAATTAGCTACCCTCTCTCCAAACTCTTTACCCTTTCCTTGCCGAGTAGCTTGCCGACAATGTGGAGACAGGCCAACGTTATTCCAATTTTCAAGAAGGGGTCACCCTCAAACCCTCTTAATTATAGGCCTATAGCCCTAACGTGTGTGGCCTGCAAAGTCATAGAATCCATAATCCGGGACGCCTTGGTTGGTTTCTTGGAAGAACAGTCTGTGATTAGCCTCGATCAGTTTGGTTTCGTCCTTCGTAGGTCTGCTGTTCACCAGTTACTACTGGTTCTTGATCGTTGGACTAGCGCTCGTGACATTGGGGCTTCTTCTGATACCGTATACTTCGACTTTAAAAAAGCTTTTGAGTCGGTCATCCACCGCAAACTTCTTCTCAAACTTGACTGTTGTGGTATAACAGGTAAATTAAAGGGTTGGATTGCAACCTTCCTCCAGGACCGCCACCAGCGGGTACATATTGAGAATTCATCCTCGGCCTGGATTTGTGTACCTTGTGGTGTTCCACAGGGATCGGTTCTTGGCCCCCTTCTTTTCGTATTATACTTGAACGATCTTAATTTGGAGAGGTGCAACACATTATGGTTCAAATTTGCCGACGATCTTAAGGAGGGAGCAGAGGTGCCTGACTCCCTCCCTTCCATGGACTTAGATAACATTGTCCAGGAAGTAGTTTACTGGTCAGAGAGTTGGCAGCTCCCTCTCTCTATAAACAAGAGTCATGTCTTCAACGTGGGTGGACTCGATAGAAATAATACATACTCTTTGGGCCATGATTTGTTGCCATCATCTACGGAAGTCCGAGACCTTGGAATTTCGTTTACAGGTGACCTGAAATCATCCACTCACTGCCAGATGATTTTGTGCTGCAGCATATCGTCGTGCAGCAGTTGTAAAACGGTGTTTTTCTTCTGGAAACACTGAAACCATAATTTGGGCATTTAAGGTCTTCGTTCGCCCATTGCTCGAGTATGCGACCCCTGTCTGGTCACCTTACCTTGCGTGCGACATCGACTTAATTGAGATGGCGCAAAGGCCTTACACCAAGGGACTCCCTGGACTCAGAGTGGTAACATATCGGGAGCGCCTGGTTAAATTGGGTCTAGAGCTTCTTGAACTTCACAGAATAAAATTTGGCTTAATTCTTACGTTCAAGATTTTAAACCATCTAATTGCCGTGAACTCCCTTTTTTTGACTTGGCAACCAGCACTATTGGTACACGGGGACACTCATTTAAACTTTTGGTTCCTGCTTCCAGGCTTGATTGTCGAAAACATTTTTTCTCAGTGGGGGTTGTGCCGATCTGGAATGCCCTGAGGGAAGAGACCATCAGAGCAAAAACGGTTTCTGCATTTCGCAGGATGCTGTACTCTGAACCCCTTTCTGAGTACTTGAAACGACCCCTACCTCCGGGATAGCTACTACGTTTTGTGCGACGAAAAAAAATGTTCTTTTAATTTATATTTTTTCTCTCTCTTAATTAGGAATGGTGTAAAAGGGCCCATGCTCTTCCGTCTTCCGTTCACTTTTCGGGTGGTAAACTGGTTATTTTTTTTTAATATGTTATTTTATTACAACAGAACGTTGGAGTTCATGCGCCTTACGGGCTTTTTAATTCTGAATTGTTTATTTTTAGGTGGTGACAATTCCCAGTTTGGGGATGCTTTTGTTTTTAGTACTTACCATAACCATACCTTGTTTTATATAACGATGTTTTTTAACCATCTCATTTGTTCATCTGCCTTTTATTTTTTACTTGGGCCAATCCTACACCTCCTGTGTCCAACACGATTGGCGATGCCATCGGGGGTCTTAGAGCCCCTAGCAGGTCTAACTTTGGTGGTAAAGCATTCGTGTCCCCATACCTCATCCCCCTGATCTTCCCACGGCCAAATCTATACCTTTATATGATATTGTCTTCTGTTTTAAAATTGGGCTGGCTGTTATTGATCC
Source organism: Lithobius niger (assembly GCA_023313725.1). Taxonomy (NCBI): domain Eukaryota; kingdom Metazoa; phylum Arthropoda; class Chilopoda; order Lithobiomorpha; family Lithobiidae; genus Lithobius; species Lithobius niger. The sequence continues at coordinate 22,500 of JAHWFP010171149.1, forward strand.
TAGGGTCCTTGCCCGACCTGTTGCTATTGTGACAAACTGATATTATTATATTATATATATTATTAAGTGCTTCAATGAAACCGGTAATTCGTGTGTTTTAGCAGGAAATTCCTTTCCAGATTTAATTTCCCGAGATCGAGACCGAAAGTCGAGGAAACTTAGCCGGGAAGGAAAACAATTTTTACTGAATTCGACATGTAATTTTATTTATGAACAATTTTAGGTTAATTACGCAGTTAATTATGTAGGTTAATTATGCAGTTTAACCGAACCACGCAAAATCACTCAATTTTGGTAGGAACCGACGCAGTTTTTCGTCCTCTTCTCATTTCACGTTATAAAAATGGTTAGTTCTCCAAACAGGTTTTTAGTTGTCTAAAAATATTTTTAAACCACGTAAAACGGTCGGCTCGGCCGCGTTGTAGCGGCGGCCATGTTCCGGGATATAAAGCAGCACGAAAGGGTTACTTCGAGAAAACGGAAAGTAATGTTCCAAACTAGGCTGCTTTGCTCGCGTTGCCGGCGCTTCTTCAGTAAGGTGGAAAAGAGTTTAGTTGCGATTTTTTGATGTTATGTGTTTAGCCGCAGCGAGCGCGTTAGCGCTAGCGAGGCTCGTAATTTAGAAAGAAATGAGGAGAAAAATAATTTTCGTTTCTTTCTTTGCAATGGAAATCAGGTTTTCCTGCTACTGTCGTTTTACGTGTTTTTAATTTTTTTTTGTAGAATTTAAAACTCATTTCCCGCCAGATTTTTAAATATGAAATGGGAAGGGAAGACGATCTGCATCGGTTAGTAAAAAAAAAAAAATGAGTGGTTCGGTTAAACTGCATAATTACCGAATTTCATTTACAGTCAATGTTTAGCTAACGAAATTTTGAAGATTAAAAGCACAATTTTGAAAGGTAGTTTTTCGTTTTTACGATGTTTTTCTCTGTTTGACGTTCGATACTAGCTTCCCTTCCATCGCATTTCATCATCCAACCTGCTGTTTCGTTTTTTGTCAACGATGGTATTTGCATTACGATGGTATTTGCATTACGCAGGGCTAAACATCATTGTTATGCTGCTTATTCACTAAGTTAAATGTAAAGCTCCGAATCCTGACGATAACCAGCTTCGTGTTTAGCCACGTAGCCTTTTTTTTTTTTTGGTGGGGGGGGGGGGGGGGGGGGCAGTGGCTCCTTCCACGTCCACCGTGTCTCTTTCTTTCACGACTCGCGGCTGATTGGTGGCGAGTTTTGGGTACGGAGCTTAATAACGTGAGATCTGACTATATAAGCTTTTCCCGTTCAAACAACAAACGTTCCAGCTTATCTAGACACACGCTAGTGTGTCGCGCCAAGTTAGGCAACAAACATCACAACAAACATCACATCAATTCAATTGTTGAGGTTGTAAACCAGTGTAGTGCGACACCATAGCGTCAGTGTCTTATATCTTGAAGCATAGTTGGGCACATTTCAGGTACTTGGGGAAAAATAATAATGCGATACAAAAGCTTAAATTGTGTTGAAATCGAAAGCAATAACCCACCTGACAAAAATTAACTCGTGTTTGAATGCCAGCTATGCTGCTTTCAATGCAAAATCTGCCCCTTAATAACGTTGAAAATGTGTTACTACCTAGCTAGCTAGCTAGTCCGCTCATCCCCATGTTAAATCCCATAGGGTGATTATTCATCGATTCCGAGATAATGGGAAGGTTTCCAGCTATGAAACTGGACGAATGGGTTCAGTACAATACGAACTGCGTACCTTTTATGGTTTGGAGCCTGGGGAAGTAACAGGGATGGCGTGGGATGGCGCGTAAGTACGAAAATATTGTTATAACCATTGTTAGTATTGTCGGCATCGTGTCTTATTGGACGGCCAAAGTTCCGACAATGAGAACGTGTATACTGACGTGCGTGCCTAGACACACACTAGTGTATCACGATAAATCTAAACAACGTTACAAAGAAATTGTATTCACGTCCAATTCACGAAAAATAAACTAAGTGTAAAAACAAAGCAACATAAACAAAGCCAAAAACTG
>JAHWFP010171149.1:25496-46063 GCA_023313725.1 Lithobius niger
CCCCCCCCCCCCTCCCGTGCACATCACTGGGACTTTTTAACATTCCACTAAATCAGGAGTGACTGCTGCTTTTTCGTAATGTTATAATTTTACCATTGTACTGTGAAGAATGCAAAAAGCAACAAACTAAGCACTTTAAACTAAGCACTTTAAGTAAGTAAAGTGAACAGAGTAGCCATCAAGTGCAAGTGAATGACAAATCACGATAACTCTTTCGAATTGTGCCGACGACGTTTTATTTTACTTTATTTTTATTATGGTACCTTACATCCATAATCGTGACCCATCCGTGTACCTGTTTTGAAATTCCTTCACTTGAAAACGGTTTCGATCTAGGAACCGAAACGTCGCGATTTGTCATTCACCTGCACTTGATGGCTACTATGTTCGGTATGCTGTGAAGAAGGCATCTCTTCTTTCATTTTTTACGGTGCCGAAATATTACGTTTTTTATAGTTCTGTGATTATATAATATGCGCCTGGCTTGCTTTTAACCATATTTATAAAGCTGAAGATTTTATACCCATTTGGAGCAAAGGGTATTCCAGAAAGGCTACCAAGTTTGACGTTACAGTACCTGGAATACAGTTTGTAACAAAAGTTGGCGACTACACTACCTCTTGCTGCCAGCATTGATTATCACATCTAAAATGTGGCAAGCGTGTATGCCTTCAAACTTTGTAAGGTCAGAGGGAGAGGGGAGGGGAGGGGGTTACCTTGAAGTGTGTGCTCAGATCAGCGGGGCGACAAAGAATTGAAGGAGGTGATGGTGTGGCACAGAGAAGGGGGGGGAATGATAAACGACGCTTCTGGTCTGATATCTTGCTAACACGCCACCTCCCTCGACAGCAGCTGCTGTTGCAAGCTCGATCGATGGCTGCCCATACTCTTGTTTGTCTCCTCTCAGTCTGAAGGGGAAATCCTCTTCTCCAGTTTGCTACTGTTCAGCTAACTTTTACCACTTTCTTGCCCCTCTATTACACCCTTGTAATTGTGCAAACAAACGGCAAGTTGGAAATAAGCTAAGTGCGAAAATCAAAACTGAGAGATGGGTGATTCTGAGATAATGAAACGCAAAACGTTATCGTAATGTTTTTTGTTTTTTGTTGGTGTGTTTTACATACGCAAAACCAACACAGCTTTTTTTAAGTCGATTGTTATATGATGATTCTAAAGTATGTACAACACGCTAATTAAGAAACAGTGATGGCGTCAGGACTGAAGTGTTTGGGAGGCCGACAGAGGGCACATCTGGAAACCGAGTTGGCCAGGTACTTTTTAAAATTTTTTTCATGGCAGCCGCATTAGGCACTTATATTCTGTTTAACTCAACTTAAAATTAATGTTAGCTTCAATGCAGTCCAATTTTTTTTTTGTAAAACACGTCCCATAAAAAACAAAAAAAATTATTGCAAAGTTGCTACAAAAATAAATAAATAAATAAATTTAAGTAATAAAAAAAAAACGCTAAGTTTATTCATTTGATGTCAATGAAATTTATTCAATTTTTTAAAATTTGTTTCCTGGTGGTGACCTGAGTGGTGGGGTCAGGGAGCCGGCGGTGTGTGTGGGGCCCCCCCCCCACAAAACACAGCAGGGGGGGACGTGGCCCACCCTGGCCCACCCCTAGTGCTGTCACTGTTAAGGAAGCGAAGCAAAATCATCATCAGAAACTCTTTGATCAAGCACGTTTTGACACTAAAAACTAAACGTAATATTGACGAAGCACTGAACAAAGAATTTCATGAAAACGAGAAGAATAAAGTAATGAATGATTTTAATACTAACTTTGCAAATCAAGTTCCAAATTGGGAAAAAAAACCGTTCCAATTGTTGACAATCTACAGCAAATCTCGGCAATGGTTTACATCAACCGAAAAAAAAACTAGTAATAAAAGCAACAGAATTACCGTGGGAATTGTTCGCGCACCGATTCAGGACATCTGTTCTATTATTTCAAATATAAAAAAACAAAAACACTGCTGGTGTTGACGGTATCCAGCTGAAGCTTCATGTCATTCAATTCTGCCATTTTGATCTCTAACTAAACTTGTATATAAAATTATTGAAACTGAAACATGGCCTGAACGATTAAAATTTCAAATGCTTAGACCCATCTTTTAAAAAAAAAGTTCTAGAATGGATATGAACAATTGCCGACCAATTTCCCTGCTGCCAGCAATCGACTAGATTACTGAAAAGTTCTTTGCAAATAGAATATCAAATTTCCATGACAAAAATTCTTCTCTGTCAAGCAGAGAGTTTGGATTTAGAAGCACCAGCGATGCTCTAAAAGCAATTAATGACGTTGTTTTCTCAAGCCCTGAACGATGGCAAACTCGCTGGTGCTATTCTGACAGACCTTCGGAAAGCATTCGATAGTATTGACCATGGCATCTTATTTAACAAATGCAAAAACTTAGGACTTCGTGGTAAAGTCCTCAATATTCTTAAACGCTACATGGGAGATCGTGAAGTCTGCACTCGAATTAACAATGAAAATAGTAACTTTTTAAAAGTTGACCACGGGATAGGATACCACAAGGTACAGTCCTTGGTCCCCTACTGTTCCTAATCTACATAAATGACATTCCCAAAATTGGTGAACATACGAAATTTTTCTCTTTGCTGATGATAATTTATTTTTTTTTGCTATTGACCACGATACTGATAACATGATTAACAACCTGCAACATGACTTTATTGCACTGAATTTTGGGTTCGTATCTAACGAAGTCTTTATTAGTGAAGAAAAAAAAACCTCTTTCTTCATACTAAACTCTGGAGAAACAATAACTGCATAAATTCATGTAGAGTGATCAAAAGGGTAAGTGAAGATACTTATCTGGGCTTCCAAATTGACTCACAGTGGACTTACAAAAAGCAGAGAGAAAAACTCATTAAAAGAGGTAGGAAACTTATGCCAAGTCTTCATCATGTAAGGTATCGCTCAAGCCAAAAAATAAAGATATGCTATGCTTGGATGGAGAGTCAAATAAGATATGGCATTGGAATTTATGGCTTTGCCGCTGACTGCCACCGTCCTAGACAGACTACAAAAATTACAAAACAGAATTATAAAAATTTTATTCAATGAATACGGACATTAAAAAACTAAGGAAGTTTATAAGAAAACTGAAAGATTTGTAATTTTCTAAAAAAAATTTTTACAATGATGATTATAAAATCAGCTCCAATAGCAAAAATGCTTATTTGCGAAAATCAACTTGCCTATTTGATGTACCCTTTGTGAGGAACCATTACTGTAAAGAACCAACAGCTTCAAAATCCCCAATACTTTCAATGAAATCCCATTGCGACTGCTTCATTGGGATTTTGATAACCTATATAAAGAGTCTCTTGATAAAAGATACTCTTTCTTGCTAACCATTATAAAGAGTCTCTTGATAAGAAAGACTCTTTCTTGCTAACCATTATAAAGAGTCTCTTGATAAGAAAAACTGTTTCTTGCTAACCATTATAAAGAGTCTCTTGATAAGAGAGACTCTTTCTTGCTAACCATTATAAAGAGTCTCTTGATCGAGAGACTCTTTCTTGCTAACCATTATAAAGAGTCTCTTGGTAAAAGAGTCTCTTTCTTGCTAACCGTTATAAAGAGCCTCTTGGTAAAAGAGACTCTTTCTTGCTAACCATTATAAAGAGTCTCTTGGTAAAAGAGACACTTTCTTGCTAACCATTATAAAGAGTCTCTTGGTAAAAGAGACTCTTTCTTGCTAACCATTATAAAGAGTCTCTTGATAAAAGAGACTCTTTCTTGCTAACCATTATAAAGAGTCTTACTGCTTACTTTTTAGACCAACAACTCCAAGATTACTTTTCTTTCCTCACATCTAAACGGCCTTTTTAATATGATGTAATTTCTGTTATACTGTTTCTGATGCTTTTAGGTATTTTGAATTTTGTTGATATTGTTTCTGATTTTGTAAGCATTTCTATTTTTTTCATTAGGTAATTTTTCGTGATATTATCAGTTACCACTGTGTAGGCTAAATAATTACGAGCCATTTATTTTAGTTACTACCTTGATATGAAACTCTCTCACCGTTGAAAGATGATATAATTATTATTGTATTTTCCTCGCACCACGTGCTTGCGTACACATACTTTTTATGTTGTAATCCCGGCAGAACTTCCTGCAGAACTTCCTGCCATTAGCAGAATAAACGTATTATTATTAGCAAGATGCGCTTAAAAGAAACTCCAATAATCAATGGAAAATCTCGTAGACGCCCCTTTTAAAATTATATTTTTTTTACAAGGGAGCGTGACTAACGGTAAATAAATAAACCCTTGCTTATTTACCGTACTTAATTGGTGTGATGCATCGAGAAATATTGATAGGCATCTTGTGTGGGAGCTATGTCCCTTTAACTACCTACTCAGCTATTATTCGTATCGCGGCAGGGCCATCGTAGCAAACTGCTACACATTCGACATAGATCGGAGTTTATGAATCGCCCTAAATAAAACAGTGAATTTTCCTCCATGCACTTTTAACAATAACATCAATTACTTCGCTTCAACGCGCTCGCTTCTTCTTCTTCTTCTTCTTTCTCCTCACAAAAATAAACATTAAACAGAAGTATTATTTCCGGAACATTACACATTGTAAACGAAAACTCACGTTCAATAACTTCCTCCGCCCGCATTTCCGACGGACGGGGGGTTTTTCGAATGTTCGGAGCGACTATTATAATAGCAATAATAAACTGTAATTCGGAGTTGCACCGACCAAACGGAATTAGTTTTCTTAAAATTATTCTTGCGCGTTCCATTAGGTAGTACAAACAAGGCAACAGAAAATTCTCGCTTCCCCCCCCCCCCCTACCCCCCTCCCGACCACCACAACCACCACCACCTTTTCATCCTCTGCTGTAAAATGGCTGTGCCTCTCCATCCAATAACAGAAATGCCAGCCAGGGAGAGGGAAAGAAAATTAGAGGGTGGAATAAATTTGTAATCATTCATGGAAAACCACCACTTTCACGCGTTTTGTTGACCGCAAACCGACTAAGAAGGAGAGCTGGCCAATTTATTCTTGCAAAAGGTTGAACCAACAATCAATTGGAGCCGCACGCTGAGGTCAAAACGAACACGGGAAACTTGGAGAATTCTGAGAGAATGGGTAACAGTGACGAACGCCTTGCTTTCGTACAAAATTGTGTTGTGGAGGGTTTTTCTTCAATAGAAAAATATATAAGATTTAGTTTTGGGGTAATTACATCGGGTTAAAGTAAACTGGTGGTTTCAATATGGCGGCATTTCGCTCAAGAGAGCATGCGCAGAGATGCCGCCATATTGAAACTTTGGGAAAAACTTTGTTGTGTGACTCGCGTGGAACTTTAGGGAAAAATGCGAGTCACACCAGGGCTCTACTATAGTAGTACCGGCCCGAGCTTGGATGAAAAATAGCATAAGCTACTGGGTTGGGCAATATGGCCGCTAAAAACATGTATATACGCATATTGTTCTATGCCCGCGGAAAACATGTACATACACATATTGTTACAGTATATGGCCGCTGAAAACATGTCGGTTTCTGCCAACCGACGGCGACATTGACAGTACCAACGTTCTTCCCTTTGCAAAACTTTCTGGATACACGAATGTGTCCTTTTTTTTACCCAAGCGTTGAGGAATAGTTTAAAGGGACCTAAATCCCTGTTGGCTTTCCTGCATGACTCAGTTTTGCGACATTTGTTCAAACGTTTGTAAATGTTGCCAACACATTCATTTTCTTGTTTTTTTTTCTTGCGTGCGAGGTGATTTGGCGACATTAACTCTAACCTGTGTAAATGTTGCCAACTGCAATCTCATCGGGTCGCACGATATACCGGAGGATTTATATCCTTTTAACTGTGGCTGAATGATAACTTTAAAAACTATTTAAAAATACATTTGTAGATAATACAAATCATATCAAAAACCAGTACTGGTGAAAAGAACGCCAAGTTCCGAATGGTTCGGCCCTTCAAAGGAGTGATATCGACATACCAAAACATTCGCCAAGTTAATCACACCGCTTAATAGTTTGAAGGTTAAATGAAAACTAGAACATTGCTACTTTCGGTAGCAATGTTCAAGTTTTCATTTAACGTCTAAAGTATTATTCGATACGATTAAATTGGCGAATGTTTTGGTGTGTTGATATCACTCCTTTGAAGGGCCGAACCATTCGGAACTTGGCGGACCCTTTTACCAGTTTTGGTTTTTTATATGATATCAGTCCTTTTTTTTTTTAATTGTGTATTAGACTAAACTCCCCTACCGTGCAGATATGTAATAAAGTGCCACTTCAACAAGAAATTGGTTTTCAACACTTAGCTACTACCTTTTGCCTAAAGGCCGAACCATTCTCAACTTAGTCACCTCTTTATAGGTTTTTGGTTTGGTTTTAATTTTGATGTAATTTGTTTTAGTTGGTTTTTTTTTGGCCGCTTCGGCAATCCTAAACGAAAAAAAAAAAAAGATGAACAACCTTTTGAGCAATTAAAAGCAAAATAACTCGAAATTTCTGAGGTTTTGTGTTTTTTTTTTTTTTTTTTTTTGCCTCTGGGTGGCGCTGTCACACTGCCACTTTAGATAATTTAATCATTTACCAGACGTTACTTTCTTGTTTTATTATTATTTTTTTATGCGTATGTGTGCAACCAATGTCGGAATGGGAACAGTTGGCTCTGGCGGTGATTAAAGTTTGATCCCGGGGGCCGGGGAAGGAGGGCGGGATGGGTGGGTGGGTTTCTCAAGCGGGTTCTTGGAGGATGGTGCCCGGTATGGGAGCAAGAGAGATCTGAAGGCTTATTAAACATTTGAAACGAGAAGATCTTAGACTTCTTGTGTGAGCGTTAATTTTTTTAAATCCTGTTAAGGGGACGTATCTATAGCACACATCTTTTAGATCTATATTACAGTTTTGTTTTAATTTCCCAATGCAAGGGGTTTCCGTGGGATGCGAGGAAAGTAAGATGAACGAATAGAATCAGTAACCATCGTGGCAAGGCACGGGGTGAAACCTAAAAAAAAAATGTGCCAGAAACCTGTCCCCGTTGGCCCCGGGCCCCCCCCCCCCTCCCCCCGGTATCTCTACCACTAGCGCACATCCACTGGCAGTGCAACACTGTGGCAGTACAGAGTCAGAACGGTGGGGATGGGGAAGAAGGACCGCGCTTTATGGGGATGATACAAGTCCTAAAATCCCTGTACCAAACAGAACTGCTGGAAACTCACTGCCGCAATGCATGAAATATGAAAAGCCGAATGTACGCTCGAAGTACGGTTTATTCTGCCTGTGCTCTCGATGCGCGTGCGCAAGTACCAAGTGATCGCCACCTAGCGGCCCAGGCCAGTCCGCCACGAACTTTTGCGTAAAATCATCACAAACGTAGGCAATCAAATTAACTGGATTGTACGCTTTGCTTGGTAGCGCCATCTAGCGGCAAGGAAACAGTACGAAATTTTTCGAATTCGTTTTTAAAAAGTGCGTTAAATGCTAGGATTTTCACTTCTTCTTGTTGAAATTTAAAGTCTTAAAAATGGCAATTCTTACAATATTCGATTGAAAAATCGCCCGATTTCCTTTTTAATTTCGTTGGGCACAGTATTAAATCTTTATAAAACAAACTATTTTCAGTAAACAAAAAATTGTCCACGGTTCAGCTTTAAATTTTATTAATTTCGTCGGAAATGTTAAAGGTCCTCCAGGTTGGCTTTACTGTATGCCTCAGTTTCGCAACATTACTTCAGGCGCGTGCAAAGGCGTTCATTTTCTTATTTTTACCCTCGTTACAAACGTTTTTGCTACACATTCACTTTAACGTATGTACTACAACCATTCGTACCCGGTTTCGTCCGGGTTTTGTTTCTCCCGGGGTTGAGTTTTGCCCGTGGTTGTTTCCCAGTTTTCGGTTGGTGATGCCTGAACGTTGACTACGACAGACAATTTTTCTTCCTGTAAGTTTCCCGTTTTCTCCCAAATTCTGCCTCCCCTTTTCCCGCTTTCGTCCCATCATCTCCCAAAAACTACTTTGGTTTCACAAGTAATCAAACCACGAACAACAGAGAAGATTTTCCGTTATCGTTGCGTGATACTATTCATGTTACACTATTGTATTCAATGCTTTAGTTCTTGTATACTCTCAATACTTGTAACGGCATTCAATACTTACTGCTTTCAGAATGTTTCTTTGAACTGTGATTTAAAACAGATGACGGCGATTTAAGGGTTGACTTGTGATGCCAATGTCTAAACGTACATGCATTTTTCAAATGGCTAAGCAAATAGGTGGCTTGTGTGAATGAAAATTGGCTAACAACTAATCGGGTATAACCGTTCGATGAAACCCAATCGGTGAGTCTTTCAGCATTTGCCAAAATGATCGTTAATGCAACCGCCAAGCTATGAAGATGGATAGAAGGAAAACACACAGGAAGATACAGATGCTGTGCGACTTGTGCTGCGCGGTATTAACCACCATGGTGTTAGAATAGGTTCATTCTGTGCTCTTGAAAGGCACCATAACGTGAGGACTCTATGCTGGACGGCTGTTGCTACTGAGGGGGGCTCCAGACCACCAGTGACGCTTAGCTGCAGATCAACTCTCACTGTAGCGTTCACTATTACCCCAGATGTCAAGTATATAACAATAAGCCATAGCAACAATACACAACAGTCAGGGTAGATACCCTATTGACGCTAACAAGGAAACGGTACAAACCATGGTTGCGGTATCCTACGAATCCTATGGCGGTATCCTACCATAAGAATCCTACGAAATACACAACTTGCATTCGCAACATTTACAGGAAATAAATATTTTAAACCTCTTATTGAGCTGAAGACTATTTGCAAAAAAAGTTATATTTGAATACTGTTTTCAATAATGTTGCAGAAGCCGAGTTTCCACCGTGGACGACCTTCCAGTAGTTACTAAGAGAAGTCGTCCAGCTTTTACTCCTATCTTGGACTCAAAAGCTTGTTCTGTTTATCCCAGAATCCCTGGCCAATCCGGATAAGACGAAATCTCCTGCATATATTTTAAATACACTTTTTCTACCCAATCTACATACCAACGTGTTCCCTACGGCGCAACACAGGGGGAAATAGTTTTCTTTTTTGTCAGGACTAAGCGTGTTTTGCGTCTTTTACTCCTGATACGAGTTTGAAATTTGTATTTCGTTAGTTTGGAAATGGTTTGTGGTGGACTTACGTGGTTACGTTAAGTGGTGCGGAACTTATGAACGATTCTGCAGCTTCTTGACTCTTGACGTGGCATCTTCCGATGAGGGAGTGTCCGAAATTACGTAATGCTGGGATGTAGGACACACAGGCACCGGATAATTAGGCACCGGACACATAGGCACCCGAATATGCCCTGAACAAATAGGCCTCGGACATTTAGGCACCTGGACAAATAGGCACCGGACAAATAGGCACAAATAATTTTTTTTTTATTTTATGTTTTAGTTGGGATAGATTGCCCTTAAATTCTGTATCGTTTATTTTAAATTTGGGAGACTTAGTCGCTTGGACCGTTGGGGGAGTTTTTGCATTTTTTCCCGAAATTTATTTGTGGTGAATTAATATTCCAAATTACGCTGCCTCACTCGCACTACCGCGCTCGCTGCGGCTAACAGATAACATCAGATGCCAACAATCTTCAACAGTTTTGAACGCTACGAACATTTTATAGCAAACTTTATTTCTCCCCACCCCCAATTTGAGGGCAATCCATCGCAATTTTTTTTTAAATTTTTAAACTTGGTGCTTATTTTTCGGGGTGCCTATATGTCCGGGTGCCTATATGTCCGGGTGCCTATTTGTCCGGGTGCCTATTTGTCCAGTGCCTAAATTGCGGTGCCTAAGTGTCCGGTGTCTGTGTCCACGTACCGTAACGCTGGAGGGGGATGGGAAAGTGTTTGTGGCATTACAAATTGTTGCGAGGGGGAGGAAGGGGATAAATTATTTGTTACGTAACTAACTACTACATAGATTTAATTATAAAATTTAAGAAACTGCTATGGACATTATTTTGCGTAATAAATAAAACATTACAAGCAACATAGAACAAGTTTTTTTTTCAGACTATTAACGTCTCATTATTAACTTGGAAATTGTTTTTGAAATTTATTAATGACCTGCAGAAATGGCCTGAATTTGCTGCTTTTGCCCATTTTCTCCTTTGGGGATTACGCCTAGCGTCCCTAATTTTGATGTGAGTTGAATAATTTTCGGTACGTTCATCACAAAATTAACCCGTTGGTAGCTTAGTTTTTTTTTTTATGTACTTCTTTTTTGTTCACATGTAACTCTACCGACATAACTTCAACCTTTAGCGAAAAGCCGTAAAAGCTAACATCCGTTTTTGTTGGTTTACTCAGCCAGTGTGCTAACAATCTTTGATTGACTCCCTTCATCTAAAAAAAACTTGCAGTATGGTTGTTTTCGCGTAAATTCGGCATTGAAGAAAAAGACATGCGTCGTCACGGTCGGCTGGTCAAACTATTAGATTCATGGCTCGTGCGCCCACTTGGCCATTTGCCAGATCTTACTCCAACAAAGTCAAGACTCTTTCAGAAGGGAAAGGGGGGGGGAGTGGAGGTGGGGCAAAAGGAAACCAGGAAATAAGCCCCTCTCCGTCCTCTTGGGCCCAAATAAAAAAATTTTGTTCCCTTTCACAACCAGTGAAGTGAAGAAGCTTAATACAGTTGTAACGCTTAGGCGGGATAAGCGTGCCCCCCCCCCCCCCCGCCACCCACGCTACAATATTTGCAGACTTCCCTTAGTAAACTTTTATCTTGAAATATAGTCCCGTGACTAGCGGACATCCGCAATGAACATAAATCAGCAACTTTAATTTAATTTTCGACTGCTATATCTGGGTCTTGGTCACAACAAATACGATAAAAGCAGAAATAGTAAGTTCTGCACTCCCTGTTAACGAGGCGGGCACCATCTTGAAAGGTCTCTTCACGTTTTTTTGCGTATTTATTGAGACCAAGACCCCAAATGTAAGAGCATAGCGACAAATTTCACGATTAACCAGCGTACGCCAGAAAACCGTGTAAGAGTACAGCGGTCGAGTATTAAATGTATTAAATACCATTAAAACAAGTTTACGACAAAAAAAAAAGACACAACTTCCTTATACGTAATAATGCTTAACGATCGGTTTTATGTAGCATGCAAACCGCGTCGCCCAGGACCGTCAAAAACTGCCGCGAGGTGCGCTGAAAGTGCCCGTTTCATAGCATTGATTAGTGTTAGCGGGATGCACAAGAACGCGGTAGTCTTCTCGTTATTAGATTTCCCGGTGTTGCAGCACTAAACGAACATTATTTTGTGGTAATGGTGACTATCCTTGAAGTCTTCGGACGATTTATTGCTACGTCCAACGACCGTTTAATACATTCTTAATGAGAATAGAAAACGCCGTAGAGTAATATACACTACAATACACACTTATTCCTTGGTTCTTCTTCCGGTTGAAATTCATGAAATTGAACATCTGGAGGCTTTGTTTTGGCGTCGAGTGGACGAAAAGATACGTACCAAGAAGCCATTGATGTTAAACTTTAATAATTTTAGAGTCAATGCAGTGTTTTAAGTTTAAGATCCGCGTATCACGCGTCACGAGTATCTTTCATAGTTCAGTCCACACGCTGTAGAGCAGTGCTTTTTTGGAAGTGTTCGCAGCGCGACTGGTGACAGAATCAGAGGCTAAGTGGACGACGCGTCGAATTTCTAATGCCAAGCCTTATGAGGAAACCTTGAAAGGGAAAAACAGTTGGGAATCGGATGAATTCAAATACAACGACCTTGACAACCTTTTTCAAGTTCATCACGGTGCTAACTTCCAAAGGAAGCACTGTAGATCACCGGTGTAAATTTCAAAGTTGTAGATAATCGTTATGCCATTACCAACAAACAAACAAAAAAAAGAAAAGAAAAATAAACAAACAACATGAAAATTCATCCAGAAATGCCAATTTTATGTACAAAACACACTTTCCGCAAATAAATTTCACTACAAGGGCACTTGCCAGGCAGTTAAGCAAATGGCGAAGCTAAATGTTAAGTGGCCAGTTATCACTTCCAGTCTGCATGACGCACAGTTGAACCATTTGTTTGACTGCCTTGACAAAAGTAGCCTTTCAAATGAAGTTTCTTTCCAGGAAGTGTTTTCCTACATAACACTGGCATGTCTGCGTGGATTATTCATTTTTTTTTTAATTGGCAGTGTTCAATTTCCTACAACTTTCAAATTTATACCGGTGGTCACTGTTACTTCATTTGTATTCTGTTTTTATCTTCCTTTTCATAAATTTGTTGCGTGTATAGAGCAGTCACACGACATAGTATCATTGTATATAACTCTATGCTGGAGCCTTAATGGGTTAGCTGCAAGGGGCACTGCAGAGAGAAACAGAAGGGCGTCATACTGAAGCCGATGCTGTGAAGAGTGATTTCTTAGACCTAAAACGCGCGTTTTTTGTTGTTGGAGAAAACAACGTTACTTTAAGTCTAAGAAATCTGCTCTTCCGTTGTTTTTCCCACCATTTTTATGTAGTGCACCTTGTAGTTATGCCCTCCAAACCCATTATGGTGGCAAATGTCACTATATATATATATATATATATATATATTTATCGATGGACTTTTTTATTTTAATTAGATTTGTTTTGTTGTTGTTCTTTTGGCGCCTAAACTTTGATTCTGTGTGCAAAGTGCTAGTTCAATTGGTTTTCTTTGCCTGCTTCTCTCAAAGCACACGCGAGCATTATCTCTTGTGGAATGAGTGTTTGCTTTTGTGCTTATTTTTGTAACCTGTGGTGGATGAATAAACTTACTTACTTACTTGCTTATTAAGTTGGTGAAGACCTTGACGGAGATTGTCAAGTTCACTGTCTATATATACATCCGATTCTCCATTGTTTTCTCATTATTACTCCAAACTCATTTTAAGAGTATTTGACACCATCTGGGATATATTCAGCTGGGCCCGACTTTTAGATCATTTTGTATATATCTAGGCTTATACATATTTCGGCCAAAAATTATACACATACAGGTGTTGAAGTGTTTGGTTGCCGTAACCCGACCAACCGTCCTTTTTCCTCCCGATCCAAACCTTCCCTAACCCCCTCCCCAATTTTTTTAGCCCACTTTGTGCCAGTGGCATGGACAGGAGGGGATTAGGGAAAGGGTCATTGCCCCTGCCCTTTTAGCCAAATGCCCTTTTTGTAAAGAAAGTTGGTCTTTTTGTATCAACTTTTGCTGGTGCGGCGGCGTAAAAGGGCCTATTACGGCCTAAAAAAGGCCCAAAGAGGGAAAAAAGAGGCTAAAAGGGACAAAAAAGGTTAAACATAAATTTAAAAAAAAATCCTCAGAAAAAAAACGTACGGTGCCCTCTCACTAAAAGTTGCCCCTGCCCCCTCGGAAGTCTGTGCACTCTACTGCTCTGGGGGATGTCATTGTCAAGTTGGCGATAATCCTCATACCAATTAGTCCCTGTATTTCGGATTTGGCCTTGTACTATGATGGCAAAAATGGTGCTACTGTGAACAAACTAAGCAACAAAACTAGAATTTCAAAACAAAAACAAAAAAAAAAACGGCTATAGCGACTACGTAGTCGCAGCCGGTCTTCTGCACAGTTCTGCCACTACGAACAGTAACGCACACTTCTCTATCACGCATTGCAACAGCTATCTATATATTATATAATCTAAAAGCAGTAACCATCAGAACTGCCCGTTAAAAATGTGTTAGCTTTTAAGCTTATTTTACATTTTAGGCATAATTGTCAGCGTTTAGGCCTAATTTACAAATTTCATTTCGTAAGTTGCAACTGACGGAGATTTGGATTGTATACAGTAAGCCTATTCATTTTTGCAACTCGGTATGCCTCTATCGGGGCACACCGTTAGTGTCACAACGTAATGCGCAACGTAGCCTATATAGATCAGTGGTAGTAGGGAAGGGACAGGAGAGACGCTGTTGAGAAAGCCAGCAGCGACTCGTAGCATCTTGACGTTGCCATGGTAACGTGATTTTAAGCTTAATTTTCATTTTTTAGGCCTAATTTTTTTAACCGTAGTTTTAGTTTCGTAAGTAGCAGATAGGCCTAATGGAAAATTTGGTTCGACCGTAAGCCTATTCATTCATGCAACAATGCGATTTTAAGCGAAGCTAAAATGTTTTGTTTTTACGGCTGCGTTAACACAAATCCTTAGCATTTCAATTCGACGATGAAACGTTATTATTTAATTTAGTTACGTCGAAGAAGTCTATTAGCTATATAAGGAGGTAACGATGTTTTAATTTCCCACGTTATTTAACTAACTTTTGACACTGAATCTAACGTTGTAAACAGTGGTCGTCTCTATCTGGTACCGTTGCGATGTTGAAAAAAGCGACGGACGGACAAAGTCGTTGCAAAGTCGTTGCAATACAGAAGACTAAAACTAGAAGAAGCCTGTGCTACGCACGGCGGGTCTTAGAAGCACCGTTTGCAACAGTAGTATGGTTAGGTTGCTCATGTGTATGTCGACACATGTTTCACCGAATTAAGTTTCTTCAATCATTATCCAATATTTCCGCACAATGGCTAACAAACGCTGAATTTCGTTGCTTCGCTCACTCAATCAGCGCATCCCGTGTCTCAAACAAAGAAGCAGAACTAGAACTTACAAAGTTTACGTAAAACTGTTTTTTTTTATCTTTTTAAAAACGCATGTGTAGGCTAAATTACTGATGAAAAAAAGTCGAGAAAAAAGTTGTGAATCGTTCAGTTACCTAACCACTTTTTATTTATCATAAGCCTTTCTTTTTTTTGTGCGTGTTTGCTCGTTTCATCGAAAGATCAGAAATAAGTCGGTTTCAAGTGCCACTACTCTCCAACCTTTATTGACAAAAAAAACAGGTAATAATAGACGGTAAATCTCGAAACGTTCGGACATTTCAGCGGTTGGACGATACGTATCGATGTCAACCACAAACAGCCATCGTTACTCCTTCTCAGTCACCCACAA
The DNA here is from genome assembly GCA_023313725.1 of Lithobius niger. NCBI lineage: Eukaryota > Metazoa > Arthropoda > Chilopoda > Lithobiomorpha > Lithobiidae > Lithobius > Lithobius niger. The sequence continues at coordinate 40,547 of JAHWFP010171149.1, forward strand.
CCACACACACCTCCACACCCCACCCCCCCTCCCCCATACTGCAATGTCCTCTCCTTCTGGCTGACGTCCCGCTAGCCGCCGCGAATCAAATTCTCGAATCACAAATCGATATGGGCCTCCTTTACGCGAAATCTCACGCGCCAAGTGCCGCTAAGCCCCATTCCAGTCGCCTTGACGATCCTCAATAAAAGTCTCGAAAGCTTCTTCCGTCCCCGGACTTTTTTTTTTATTTATTTTTATTTTTTTATTTATCTATTTTATTCCTCTCTCGCGTCGGATTTCGGTTGGGGAAGTTGGGGGTCGCGCGGGAAAAAATGTTGATGGCAAGATTCTCAACTTTAATGACTGGAATTTGGCTGGGGTTTATTAATATTTATCAAGCAATGGAAACCATCGATGAAAAAATTAAATTACAACATAAATAAGATTTTCGCCGCTGAAGGTGTTGATATTGGAGGCGTGTTAGGAATTTTTAATGAACTTGAAAAATTGTATGCGTCATTGTATGAGTATTCTCGGGTAGACCGCTTGTTTCTGCGCAGATACTCATTAGTTATTTCGCTTTATGATGCCTTGAAAGAAAAAAAAAATCGAACGTTATAGCGAGCCTAAAGAAACTTTTGTGTTTAGACAATTTTTTGTTCTAATCAATGACACCTGGTGAGTTATGAATAATATGAATTTTAGTCGCCACCTTGCAGTCAGTATTTTATGTCCATCATTTTTAGCGCTACTGACTATTTGAATTATTGAATTTCAAAGAAAGGGTGTAAACGTGTAGGAATCTGTCGCTGTTCGTTCCCAATCCACGTGTAAGGGCTCGTTCACGCAACGACTGGCCTGTGCATCCTCGCAGCTGTAATTTCATCACGATGGCAAAGGGGTGCGTTAGGGCGCATTTCCGCAACCACTCGCATTCGCATTCTCGCAGCTAGAAGCTAGAAATCTCGGAAATTCCAACATGGCCGCGGCATTAGCTCTGCCTCCCTCGCAACGAAATCGTTCAATAATGTGATTTCGGAAGCGACTGGAAAATTGTTTCGTCAGGAGGAAATCTTTATCTTATTGTAACGGATTATCCGACTGCAAGCATTCACTCAAATGATGTCGGATTCAGCTAATCCAGGTAGCGTTGTTACCATGGCAACGATACCTTTGCTATCGCGATTAAAGTCTTGCTGTAAGAATGCAAAGGCGTAAACGCGGCCTTACCATGGTAACAACGCTTCGTGGATTAGCTAAATCCAACATCGTTTGAGCAAAATCCTTGCAGTCTTATAATTAGTGACAGTAAGATGAAGAATTCCGCCTGACGAAACAATAATTTTCCCAATCGCTTTTAAACTCAATTATTGACTCGTTTCGTTGCGAGCTGGCAGAGCTAAAACGGCCGCCATGTTGGAATTTCAGATAATTGCTAGCATTTAGCTGCGAGAAGGCAGAGACGAGTTGTTGCCTAACCGCACCCTTACATCTAGACACACGCTAGTGTGTCGCCGCCAAGTAGACGTTTTATTGTTGTTGGAGCTTAATTGTCACAGCGTAATTGTTAAAGTGTTATTGTTGTCAGATGGCGGCTCACTAGCAGACCGTGTCTTTTAACTGAAACCAACTTATACGTGATTTCAGCATACTGGTGTAAATTCCCCATGCGGTAGAAATCTTTGCAAATCGTTTGAATCAGGTATCTTCGGTCCAGTAACAAAGAAAACGTCAACACGAAAATGTGGGATCGTGTCCTTAATGGAGAAAAAGTGTCCTCAATAACGTTGATTGATTAACTAGTAACTAGTCCGCAGGCTCCCATGTTAATTCTCATAGGGTATAACGACACGTCTACAGCTCATTAAGGAAAGTTGCCAGATCTAAATTTCGGCAGACAGGTAAAGCGTCACATAGGGAAGTGCCTTTTTCTAAAATGGGGGTTGCAGCTAGAAGCACGTGGCCCTGAAGTGGCTCGTAAGTGCAAAATTATTGTTGTAACCATTGTTTGTATTGTCATTCAACAGTAGATTATAACATGCTTAAGTGTTGCACGCTTATCGTTTCAGTACTTATATTGTCAGAATGCACTGTTTTTGCAAATAGGTGGTTCACTAACAGACTGAATATCTTTATCTTTTACTGCAAAGGTTTGGTCCTTTTTTTACGGTACACGAATCCAAACTGAATTATTTGCCCCACCACGATAAAAGGGACAATTTTGCTGGAAAGAAGATTAGGAAACAAAATGCACATCGTCAGCACAGGTGGGAACGTGTTCTTTATGGAGAAAAAGTGACCTCAATAACGTGACGCGGACATTTCATTTATGTAGACTTGATGTTCTTGCAGTCTAGTATAAGTAACGAGTAATTTTAAACAGCTGACGAGTTGATTAGTTTTAGTAATCTTCGTCTGCCACCAGAATATTAGAACTGTATGAACATTTACCATTCCGTGAGTTTGTAGTATGTGTTCATAATGATTAACGTTTACCTCGGGAGAGCCAAGTGAAGGGGGATGCGCTGATTGAGTGAGCGAAGCGAACGAAAATCAGCGTTTGTCAGCCAGTGCACTCAAAAATCGGATTAAATAGACTTAAGCATGCAAAACATGGGCATACAATACGCCAAACCATGTCCATTTGGCTGGTGTAACGGCTAATTGGGCAATAGCAAACGTAAGAATTATGAATTAGAAAATTTATAGACACTCCAGACAAAAACGGTAGAGGTCACTATTAGACAGTGGAATTCTTTGTATTCACAGGCCTAGGAAAGTTGTGATATCCACCCAAAACCAAAACTGGTATAAGAGCAGCTGCCAAGTTTCCAAGAAGGGACGGCCTTTCATAGTAGTGATATCATTCAACCAGGGAAAGACCGCCAAGTTTAATCCTATTAGCCAAGTTAATCGCACGGAATAATACTTTGGACGTTAAATGAATTAATAAACAAAAACGTATCGTTAAAAGTTAAAAGTAAGAGTCTAAAAGTCAAAACCTGTAAGGAACACGGACAAGCTTTGACTGTAAGGGTCTAGGTGTCAAATTTGGCCAGTAAGAAACTGCTAAGCATTAGCCCCTTACTACACGGTTTTTGAGGAACAGCTGTCTGAAATCGTCCTATAAAGACCCATGAGATGATCCAATGATAGTGGGGGTGTGGGTTTCCTACTTTGCTTTAGGTTGACATTTATTTTGGTTTGGTAACATGGCAGCTATTCCAAGCAAGACAACCTGCTACAAGCGTAAGCGTAGTTCAGTAAGTCACCTTCATGCACTTACGTTTCATCGAAGTGCAACGGAGAGATTAAGGTGCTATGCAAGTGATCTGGGGGCGAACTGGGTAGTCGGTTCGAATCCGGGTCATGCCACTCCGATTTAACATAAGTGCATAAAGGTGGCTAAAGGTGGTTGTTAATAGGATTAACCTTGGCGGCCTTTCCCTGGTTGAATGATATCAGTTCTTTGAAAGGCCGACCCTTTTTGTAAACTTGGCGGCTTCTCTTTCCAGTTTTGGTTTTGGGTGGATTTTTTTAACCTGTTGTCAAATTTGCCGTCTTCGTCTTCGTCTTTGCCGCCTATGTCGCAATTTTTTGCTAATAATTAGGTTATAGTAGGTTAGTGTTATACACAAACGAACAAAACTGGTTTGCTGACTTTTTCTTTAGTGACCATGCGTTAGTTATTAAATATAAGGCTCGTAGGGAAGCCTTTTCGGTTTTTTTTTTTTACGTATGATTTGTAAAATACCGTACATTATTGTAAAAGCTGTTGCGTATGCGTGGCAAATATTTCTTCCCAGGCAGTTATACCGTACAATATTAACTGTGACTCGATAAAGGTGGAATGAATCATCAGGAAGACGTTTTAGAAAAATAGCGGCGCAACTCATGAAAATAAGGAGGTTTTTTTTTTTTAATTTTTAAAGCACATTTTCGATTCGTACCTTCCATGACAAAACTGAACTTTATAATGTTTTGGATTGGAAGGGACATGTAGTCTCGCTTGTGGATGGAACACGTTATGGTGGTTGCAGACGGACCACAAAATGCGCAATGATCGCTGAAAAAATCGTGCCACAAGCGCGTCTGAATCGACGGCACCTTTCACACAGCGCGATTTGGCTCAGGGAGACCTACCGATAAACGCCGCGTGTGAAAGCACCAGTTTGATGCCAAACACTTTACCTGATCTGCCACTGATGGCGATTTTTACGCCGCAAACGCTCATAAACCGCCAAAGGTTGCGTCTGCGATTGTGACGCGTTTTGTAGTAGGGATGGGTCGGTAACCGAATCCGAAAACGAATTTTCGGTTTTTATTGAAAACCGAAACCGAAACCGATTCGGATTTTGTGTCGGTTTTTCGTACGGTGTTCGAAAAACCAAAAATTGATCTGTTCTTCTAATTTTTTTTTAATAATTATCATTTTGTATGTATAAATGACAGTCTTTAAAAAGAAAATAGCAGAGGAAAATGGTGCCACAGCTATATAGGCCCATGGTCTATGACGCTGCTGAAAGTGAAAGCAGGCGTGAGTTAAAAGCTAGTAATACTAATGTTACAATAAAACAAATTAGAAATAGCTGGTTTGGGTGGATGGTAGCAAAAACCGATACCGAAACCGAAACCGCGGTTATGTGTGCGTGAACACCGAAACCGGGACCAAAGTCAAAAAAATGAAACCGACCCATCCCTATTTTGTAGTCCCTCTGACTGTCTCATGCGCAAGAAGTACCCGGTTCGACCCTGCCTCAGCCATCCTTGTTTTTTTCGGGAAGTGAAGGGCCCTGTGGTATGTCGTGCTCATGTCGACTGTGGCATCTCCTGATCCTAGCGATTTTACATTGGAATTACCTAGAGAAATTGCCCCTCTCTCCTTTTGGCGGCATGACTGCGGCTGGGAGTACCGCCGCTTATCTCCCAAGTATCTTTGCAGTCTTCTGGGACCATAAAATACTATCAAGGGACTTGATTCGGTACGCCACGTCAGTCGTCGCAGTTTAAACGTTTCATGGCAAAGTCCTTAAAGTCCCCGCCAGGACTGCCAGCCAGGGTAGCGTGAGTGGCTGCCATGCTCCTTCAGCGGCTATGGGAACTATTCTGGCCAATTCTGGACAATCTTTCGGCGCCTACGATGATCGGAGGTTTCCCGGTTCAAATCCCCGGGTTGGTCTCCTCCCTTTACCAGATATTTCTTCTTCTCAGAAAAGTCTGGTAATGTTCCAAATTGAGTCGGTTCAGCCACACAAGCATGAAATGCTTCGGCTGACTTAAGGCTCAAAGAAATTATTTCAAAAAAAAAAAAAAAATATATATATATATATATTTTAGTATATACCCTCTCTCCTAGTAAGGTCTGTAGAAGGAACCAAACCCGCCCGGCGCCCCCACACAAAAGTCTTGAGTTGGAAAAAAAGACAGGAGGGTGGAAAATCGGAGGTAAAAATTAAGAAATAAACAAGAAGTAAAACTCGCCAAAATTTAGAAAAAATCGGGTGCCAGTCAGAAATTTCTACCTTCACAACACCC
>JAHWFP010171151.1:0-10684 GCA_023313725.1 Lithobius niger
AAAATGCAAAAACTTCCCCCAACGGTCCACACGACTAAGTGTCCCAGATTTAAAGCAAATAATAGCATTTATGATTGCTACCATGGCACTGATATTTTCATCATCACACTGAACTCGAAACTAAGTTCTGGCTTTGAGATGAGTTGCAGGGTCGCTGCATAAATCATCCATTACACTGTAGTATATCGCATATGGTAAAGAGTGCAGTCTGATTCATACTTTTTAAACGACTCAAACAGACTGTTTTAAAGACTGGCCTTGTGAGGAAACAAGAACACTATTCTGAGAAAAAAAAGAAAAGACAACTGCTCCAACTGGGACTCGAACCCAGGACTTCCCACTGACTAGGCCAGGCGCTCTAACCATTGCGCTAGCGGGGCGGATACTGGCTACAGGCTCCAGTCGAGGTAAGTATCTGTTTAGTCTTTCTCGGTGATGAACTAGAGGTCACAAACACACGCAAGGAGGGAAAGCAACATTGCTTCTTGGCCTCCACACTAGAAATAATGCGAGGCTAAGTAGCAATGTTGCTTTTCCTCTTTGTGTATGTTTGAGACCTCTATGTCATCACTGAGAAAGTCTGAACAGCTACTTAGCTCGGCTGGAGCCTGTAGCCAGTATCCACCCTGGTAGCACAGTGGTTAGAGCACCCGGCCTAGTCAGCGGGAAGTCCCGGATTCGAGTCCCAGCCGGGGCAGTTGTCTTTTATTTCTTTCTCAGTTTAGTGTAACTTGTGTCCTCACAAGGCCAGTCTTTAATACAGACTGTTTCCTTCGTTTACCCTTTACCTTGTGATTTATTCTTTATTCATACTTTTTATATCTGACGAGGTCCCTCCCCCTTTTTTTGTTTACAAAACTCAAGAAAAAGTAACGAAACCTCAGCTTTATTTGCAGAGGAAGTGATGGTGGGGAAGGGGAGTTGGCAGGGGGGGGGGGATAGAAGGCTTATTATAAACCTCCCTAACCCCCACCCAGCATCCCATCTTGTCGTTGGCTGCTTAGCCCTTACTGATCTTGTCACGTGGGCGTGGGGATGACAGGACGATGCGGCTCAGTAAGAATCAGGGCGTGCCTAAGTCGATCGAAGGCCTGGGGCGTTCGGAGGCGGGCCGAAGGGGAGGGGTGGGCACTAGAGCGTCCACTCGATCTATATCGAGACCCCAAGTGGACACAGCAGCTAGCCAGGCATGGCGTGCGCCTTTGGCTTCTGACCATTGAAGCGACTGGCGTACCCTATCGAACATCGTTTCAGCAAAAGCAGCCATAACAAGGTTTAAAAAGTCGGGGACTTCATGATGGACGGGGGAGAGGGCGGCGGGGAGGAGAAGGGCGGAAGGTTCTTTTGCCTGGAAGCATCGATTCAGACTCGGGTGCAAAACGGAAGCTAGAAGAACTCCTTTTTTTTTTAAAGAAAACTTGTTTGACTTCTTTTTTGAGTCATAAGTTGGCAAACTGAAGAAATCAAAAAAGAACTGGAACAATGAAAAAACTTATCCATTGCGTGAATCCAAAGCGTACGTCAGTACACTAATATATAATAATAATAATAATAATAATAATATTTGTTGCAATAGCAACGGGTCTGGCAAGGACCAGGGGTCACTAACAGCCAGCTACAATTACATGTAAATACAGTGTACATAATATGGCCAAGGAATGGTGGTCGTAAGAGGTTTGGGGACAAAAATGCCTTACCACCAAGGTTAGACCTGCCAGGGACTCAAAAGGCAAACGTGCAGGATATGGGACGGGTGTGAAAAGGGTGTGAAAAGACCCAAAAAGAAGCTGTATAATTAAAAAAGTATAAACATAGCTAAAATACTGCAAGATATGCCACTGTGAATGCTAAAAACGATAGCACCCAGAAAGTGGAATTTGTCAACACTTAAAAAAAATAATAATGATACCCTGCTACTCTTATCTAAGATCTAGTAGGGTACAATCGTAGTTGGTGGAAGGGGGGGAGGTGCACAATTTTCAATATTAATTTATTGTTCAAGTAAAAGTCTTATGATCCATACTGTTGAGTAAACGAACAGAACTTCTACTATGAGAGCTCATTTTCACTCACGAAAAATTTACCAACACTCAAGACGCTCAATAGCATAATGCCCAGAATCTCCACTGTTCTGCAAATTTTCGATAGTCCATATCAGCAACTATCTACATCAAGGGTATTTGACGAATTTAAAAGTTCCGGAATTAGCATCTCGTCTCTCGTCATGTGTATGCGGCGGTTGCTATTAGCAACAACAACAAATCCGTCGTTACGAGAGACAAGAGGAGTCTGCAGGAACATTTAAATTCGCCAAATACGCCTGATGAAAATAGTTGTTGATATGGATTACCGAAAATATGCACAAACGCGGTAGGGAGCCAGTTTTGCCGTAGGGTAGTGACGGAAGACAAAATACCACCTCCAAAACAGCGCGCCGTATGACATCTCACATTCAAGGTAATACAATTTGGAGCTGGTTTGAGTCTAGTTTACCCCTAGCCAGAGGGCGAACTTCAAATCGCGATGTGGGTCTCCATCGACGATTCCTCGATCACGCAGAGGGTAGGTGTAATTGCGTCTAAGCCCGATTTAAAACATGATCGGATCATTGTAACCGGCTCCAAAAATTAGTTTGTCTATAATCGGGGTACTATCGTGTGGAATTCTCTCCCTTCTGAGTCTTCTGACATTGTATTGTCCAGCCTTCGTATGCTTAACGTCTTCTACGCCAGACGGGCGCCCAGAGGGATTCCTTTTAAAAGATCCGTATGTAGCGTACATAGGTAGGCAACGTGAATCAACCCCATGTCCGCTTCCGGATTTTTTTTTTTTGATAAAGCTTGTCCAGGCTCTCGTGCTGCAACATGCAAAGTGTCGTTTGGACAGTCCTTGTGGTTTTAGCGCGATGCGCTGTCTAAGTCTGCAGACGAGTGTGATTATAGCAGTCGCTCCGCTTCAAAAAATAAATAAATAAAAATAAATAAATAAACAATAATATTCAAAACAAACAAAAAAAACATGAAATTCAACTTATTCCACTCAGAAATTAAAGTGTATGCTGCCAGTAGTTTTGAAGCTAGCTCTTGGTAGAAATTTCTTCAAGTGTGCCGTAAAAAAAAGGGTTATATGATTGAAGTTTCACTTTACTTGTTAAAATGTACACGGATAATGATTGGTGATTTTTCATTGAAATAAGCAAATGTACAATTGAGAAAATTGCATCTGTTTAAATACTGTTGTGCTTTACGAATCATATATGAGATTAATCAATTTTTTTTATCATTAAAAAATTAATCACCAATTTTTATCCGTGTACATTTTAACAAGTAAAGCGAAACTTCAATCATATAACCCTTTTTTTACGGTACACTTGACGTTTTTGTTACACAAAAATTAAGTTAAATTAAATTAAAAATTAAATATTACACAGTTTAAACCACATTGCATCCCGAAGTCCGTAGACTTATGTGGGTTACATTATATTTGTATTACATTGTATACATGTGAATATGATTATCGGTCACATTTACTCAACATTACAAAATAAAATGTTCAACAACAACACACCGATTACCAGAAGAACTATTTTTCCAATACCTAGCCTATGTTATCATTTTATTAGTCAGTTTAAAAAAAAAAAAACTATTTTAAGAACCAGTTTTTTTACTTTTTCTTGATCTGTTTAAATCCTGTTAGAGACATAAGACTATTTGGGTAGCTGATTAAAGTTCCAAGTAGTTTAATATTGCATATTGCTCATACCATGATAGCAATTTTTCACTAGAGGTATTTCAAATCATAGACTTTTATTTCTTAGACATGTTGTTTTTTTTAAAACATTTTTTACCTTGTATTCAGATTTAAAATAGATATTTAAGATTATTACGTAATTATGTATTCCTATTGTCTGCGCGGCGTATCTTGAGTCCTGGAAGTATTTTACGAGCGACTAAGTTTTCCTGGAGGAGGCGGCTTTAATCGACGGCCGCCATTGTTTTTGTAACCATCTTGGATATCAACAAGGTACTCTGCTGTCAAAAACCTACAATCGATTATCTGTGTTCGTTCTGCGGCGAACTCAAGATAGGCGGCGCACACTTTAACTGATTAGGAATACGGCCAATCTCGCTCCGATGCCAGTATGGCTCGATTAAAAAAATCACGTAATACATCGTTACGTATTGATGAAAGCGTTACTTCGGAATCGTGTCAGAACGAGTGATCTCGGCCTGCAAAATTGTTACACAGCAAAAACTCCGAAACGGATTGAGAGAACGCGTTGTAACAGCAGCAGAAAATCAAGTGTTATGCTGGTGGTTTGTGGGGGATTGCATCTGGGGTGGTTTCTTGCCTCTTGTTTGTTTTAATTTGAGGTCAATTAAAGGTAGACTGCGCCTGCCTTATAACAGCCACGCGCCGATCACCAAATGCGCTTGTTACCAACGCACTATTTCGCGTGACTGCGTAGTAATACATGACCAACTAAGATAGTAGACGAAAAAGCATGAATGCAAAAATTGGGCCGGCGTAAACCGGAAGGATTTTCGTATTTTAACATCTCACTTTATAATTTTGTTAGGCTAGTATCGTATAATTTTTCTTCGGCGATCTATCGGCATAAATAATTTTCCATTCTTACCGCATTAGTCTTTTAGACTTTTGATCTCATGGGAATTACTAGCAAATGATTAAAAATTAGTACATGCACACGCAAAGATGAAACGTCATGGTTATTGCAAGCGCGCAAAGGATCATTTAATCGCAGGATGCTATTGAATTAGTTCCTAATATTCAACATAAAATCTCCTAGACGCCACATTTTAAAATGGATTTTCAGCAAGAGGTTGACTAACTGTAAGTAAATAGACCTTTGGGACCGTACTTTGACGTGGAGGATCGAGAAAAATGGCGGATGGAGGAATGTACCTTTAAGCTCATAATTACTCAGCCAAGCGAGAGATTCTACAACACATGACCTTTTCTCCCCATTGTGTTGTCAAATTTAATTCAGAACCCACTTCACCTATACAGCATCTTTTACTCTGTAGTGTTGCGCCACCAAGTAGATGATCGGCCAAGTAAATGAGATTAATTGTGATTGAGTGAGCAATTCCAGCTTCATTGCGTAGATTAACATTAACTTCGGGAGGAGCAACTGGGGGATGCGCTGATTGAGTGATCAAATCGAAAGAAAATCAGCGTTTGCTAGCCACCGTGCTCAAAAATGGGGGTTGAAGAAACTTAAGCGTGGAAAGCATGGACATACAGTAAATCAAACCGTGTCAGTTTGGCTGATATAACGGCTAATTGAGCAATGGAAAATGTAAAATTTATGAAAATTTATAGGCATAAAATTCCCCAGAAAAAAGGTAAAGATGAAGATACGACGGTGTGACCTTTTGTACGTTCACAGTCCTTTGAAGGTTGTCATATCCACCCAAAACCAAAACCGGTATAAGGGAAGCCGCCAAGTTTCCAAAAAAAAAAAAACGGTCGGCCTTTGAAAATGGTATAATATTATTCAACCAGGGAAAGGGCACCAAGGTTAATCCTATTAGCCTAGTTAATCGCACCTACTAATTCTTTGGACGTTAAATGAAAACTTGAAGATTGCTATCGCGAGTAGCAATGTTCTGGTTTTCTTTTAACTTCAGAACTATTAGGCGGTGTGTTTAACTTGGTTAATCGGACTAATCTTGGCGACCTTTCCCTGGTTGAATGATATCACTACTTTCAGAGGCCGGCACTACTTTTAGGAAACTTGGCGGCTTCTCTTATACCAGTATTGATTTTGGGTGGATTAAAAAGCTTATCCACAATCTTAAAACTGCAATTTTCCTTTCTTTATTTATTTTTTTTAAATTGAGTACTGAAATTTCTGCTCTTCTCTGACTGTGACTATTATACGCGACCACGTGAATGACGTTACAGCCGGCGTCCTTCGGGATGGCAGATGGAATCTTCATCACCCGTTAAGTTTCAAATCCCAGCCCCTTCATGTATTGCCCTGTCTCCAACAGCCAGACTGAGGTGATTCACCACCGATCAGCCCCCACTGCCACAACGTCTCAAAAAGGGTTTCGTTTCCGTTACAGAGGCGAACACGAAACAGTAGGAAGAGTTATTACCGTCCGCGATTACGAATAACTGTTATTGGTGCGAAGGCGGTAAAAGGTGTTTCTCCTGTTATTGATTTACCGTTCATTATTAAAAGGTTCGCTAGTTCTGCCTCCACGCCTCCATAACATTGCGTGTGGAAGCGACCTTAAATCTTGTAAGTGGTGCCGTGCCAATGGTCGGTAATTTATAGTTCCTGGAACCCAAATCGACTTGTCGAGACGGGTGGACGGCCGTCTACTTAATACGCAAATCAAAGACTGTGAATTGTGTATTGATTGCGTTCGCTCACTCGATTCTGTCACTCTATTGGCGTCGATTCGTGCTTCCTATAGAACAGGAGCAATAACGTCATTTCCGCTATGGAGTAAGCATCAGGAGGGCTAGCTACAAAGGGCACTGGATTGTAATGGAGATACATTCAACGGCGTGACGCCAATGTTTTAGAACGGATTGCTTAGGCCTAAAAACCACCTAGAGAGCTAGATACAAAGGGCACAAGATTATAATGAACATGAGTTTAACAACGTGAAGCCGATGCTTAGGCTTAGAAAACTTGTCCCTTGCAGCTAGCTCAGCAAGACGCCATTATATACCTCCAGAGTGCACCTTGCAGCTAGCTAAACAAGACACCATTATATACCTCAAGTGTCCCTTGCAGCTAGCTAACACAAGACGCCATTATGTATCTCTAGTGTCCTTTGTAGCTAGCTAAACAAGACGGCATTATATACCTCCAGTGTCCCTTGCAGCTAGCTAAACAAGACGCCATTATAAACCTCCAGAGTGTACCTTGCAGCTAGCTAAACAAGTTGCCATTATATACCTCCAGTGTCCCTTGCAGCTAGCTGAACAAGACGCCATTATTTACCTCCACTGTCCCTTGCAGATAGCTAAACAAGACGCCATTATATAACTCAAGTGTCCCTTGCAGCTAGCTAAACGTCTAGCTCCGGAGTACGAACTTTGAAGCGAATAAAGTATTGTAGTTCCTTCGTTTTGTAGAGCATCACAACATCAATATACTGATTATTTGAACGCAAGCTAAATTCAATTGTTGCTCACACAAATTATTCATACAGCACTTTCCACGACACATCTGCATTTGTCTACATCATTCAAAACACACAAACAAATCTTGTGTTTTGAATCATGTAGTCAAATGCAGATGTGTTGTGGAATGTGATGTAAAAGGCTGTACCGACCACATTTTTTCCTGCCGAATCGATTCCGAGACCGTTAGAGCTGCCGAGCCGAACCGAGTATTTTTATTAATCAACACTTGCTAAATAACCAAGAAGGTTTCGAGAAACAACAATTTTTTCATTTCACTAAAACGGCCTGGTGTTACCACAACAATGCTGCCGTTACCAAGTGTAATTAATCAAGCGACTGCCTGAAGAAAGCATAAAAAAAAACGTAGTAATTCTGTACGAGTTACCTCCAAATTTAGTTTCTGTCTTAAATTCTGTGGCACCCGTTAAAGTTCCTGCAGCGAGAACCATGCATCGACTGTAACTATCGACTGGAATTCAGTAACCGCCAGAACGAAGCTCGCGTAAAGGTCCATCGGCCCCAGGATCGTGTGCCACGACTAGACGCGAGCTGCTCGCCTCGGAATCGGTACAGCATTACCAAAAACTAATGCACCCCGATAGTGGGATTTGTCATCGCTAAATAAAAAAAAAAAGAAATAATAAAATTTATCAAAGACCAACCAGACGACGACCAACGACAAATCCCAAAGGCCCTACGTATGCAGCACCAAAGCTAATGGCCGCCATGCAACAATGACTTTCTTACAATCAAGTCTGACAAGTGAACTTGGCACGCAGTCCACTAGCGTGGTCGTTGATCCTTTTAGAGGGTTGGAAATTATTATGTACTAGCATCGTACCCGGCTTCGCCCGGGGATTTGTTTGCCCCGTGGTTGTTTCCCAGTATTTGCTCGGCGCTGCCTGATCGTTCACTGCAACAGTCAATTTTTCTTTGTGTAACACTCGCCCTTTCCGTCAATCCTCTCCCTCCGCAAAGCAGTATCGTAATCAAATAGTGGCTTTGACATAAGCACTGCCCCACCAACGGGCATTCCCCGTTCAGACCCTTCCCCACTCCCAGTAGCGTGAGAAAAACAACTGTCCGTCGTACATGGCGTCATTTACGACATGCCTTTGCGATGACCGCGCAGAGCAAATTGTTAGTCGAGGCAACAATTTGCCAATTTCAACTTCTTTTCAGGGCAACAACGTTCCAGTTTCAACTTCAAGCCAAAGAATTGACACACTCGCACGTTTTCATTGTTCCCCTTCCGGGGGGTCGTCGTTGCGGTTGCTTTATCTCTGCTATGAGACTTTGGTTTATACTGTAAAGAAGATTTATGTGTTGATTATCAAAGTGCATTGCTAAGAGTTTGAATCGTGGTTTTATCGTTTCTAGATATCTGGAGATGGAGATGTATGTTTTGGCGATATTATGTTGGCGCGATATTTTGCGGTAGCGATACTTCGTTCTGGCGCTATTTGAACGGCTATATTTTTTTTTTCAACGATGTTTCTGCAGCGAGGTTACGTCGAACCAAAACAGCGGTGCTGGATTCTCGTCTTTTTATGTCCACAAAACAAAGATGTCACTACACGCAGGCATGTTCGAGGTTCACGCTCCGTTCCACGTCACAAGGCGTGCCCCTAACTCTGGCTTTCTTCGATGATGTACTTCTGCCATTAAGTTCTAGAGTGCCCTGGAGACTCAGCTCGCTGATGCGTCGGTTTTCTTTCTTGTGAACTTTCCCGCCAGATCAGCTTTTGTCCCCCCCCCCCACCTCCTCACCCACCTCCCGCCCCCAAGCTGCTCAATTCCCGGAAAGCACTATGGTAGAGGATAGGGCTTGCTACCAGGAGACGCCTATATTCTTGACCTATCCTCCCAAGAGAGTTTCCACCGCAAAGTTGTCTTCCCTAATCACATTTGGGCTGCGGAACAAACAGCCTAGGTAAACTCTCTAAGTAGCTATCTTCAGGTAGTAAAAAAGAAGGCCGGCCTGAAATTGGAGCCTAAGCTTTTGCCGAAATTGAGTTGTTTTTTTTTTCCTTTCTTTCTTTACTTCCTTCTGCTTGGATACGCTCCATTTTTAAGGTAGCTGGCAGACGCTTCGTGGAAAATAAATGTAAAAAAAAAAAATGTTGGACGCAAAGAACAAGTGAAACCCCCCAAGCACCACGCCTTATAAACTTTGAACATAATTTATTTAAAGTAAAGGAAGGTAGAGCTGTAGCAGCTCTCCGCCACTTTTTCTTGTTCGTTAGATTTTTTTTTCTTGTATACAAGTTATAATTCTTGGGGGGAGGGGGGGGGGGGAGGAGTCAGTGTCGTAATTAAGGTGGGGGTTTGCAAATGGCCCAATGTATTCAGGGCCAAGAGGCGCCAAATTGAACGGCAAGAGCCTAAATTTAAATAAAAATATTATAAAGTAAGCCACAACCTTGTTCTCAAAATTGTTTCGTCTATGGGGCCCTACCATAGAGGTAGAAGGTTAATTAGATACTAGCATAAGCCCGTCCTCCAGATGCGTGAAAAAAAATGTGTGGTTTTGTCTGTCGTATCACCATGCTTCGTCAAAGTAAGTTTCTTTTAAAATCATAATTTTTCGCGTACCGGCTAACAAACAATGGTTTTGCTCGCTTCGCTTACTCATTCAGCGTATCTCCCTTACTACTGTCAAACCTTCTCCCCCTTGCCTTCTTGTATGCAGTGGCAGTGTGGTGTCACCAAATTTCCGTAACAGTCACTGTGAACAAGTGCTTACTTCCAGTATGGCGTCGTCTCGCTTCGCTCGAAGAAGTTACATATTGCTCTTCAGACTGACTCATGTGTCATACCTACAGTGTTCCTACATAATCCTAGCAACGGAGCTAACTCAAACGGAGCGAGGGTGTGAGCCCTTTCCCAATGCGCGGGGATTTAAATTAAGACAACTTGGCTGAATAACAAGTGGGTGAACGTTGACTTCCGTCAATGCCCTCCTTTATGACATAATACCGGAAGTACAAGGTACTATACAATAAGAGAGGCTCCGGTGGCCATTAGATATAATGACGGGCTTGCCTCCATTACTGAGGCAAGACCCTAGACACTCCAATACCCTAAAAAAAAAACTATTCCTCTTTAATAAGGTTTAGGTGACTACGTAATTTCCACTATTCGTTTTTTTAGTTTAATTCCAGACTCCGGTTTCCCGTTTGTTTTAAACTGCAAGATTCATGCGGAATCCCGGATCGTTTCATTTTTGTTGGTTGATAATGTGGTTGCTACATGTTTCGCGTGTTAAAACTTAAGAGAAAAACATGTCCAAATTGCTTAACCACTGTGAAACCTCCTTTCCCTTACGTTTTTACCTGCAGTGACAGTATGGTGTCACCGAATTTCTATAACAGGCATTGTAAACGACTGCTTATTTCCAGTTTGGTGTCCTTCTCCCCCCCCCCCCTTGCCAATTCTTGCCTTCTTGGAGAAACTCGGATCGTTTAAATTTTGCGATCAACGGCTTATTTTCAGCATCGTTAGCTTCAGT
>JAHWFP010171151.1:23708-47185 GCA_023313725.1 Lithobius niger
TCGGGAAATGCCAGCGTGTGGGGGCAGTGAGTCTGCTAGCCCGGCTATTAGCATTCTAAGGATATAATAACTAAAGAGATTAAGGGGGGGGGCGGAGAGTCCGTCTGTTATCATTAAGCATTAACTGAACTTAAAAGGTACGTTTTTGGTGGGGTGTTTGGGATGGAGACCGATTCAGTTTTTACAAAATCTCGCAAAAGGAGGAGGGTGACGCTGAGGAAGAGGGCAGGAAGTTGATGAGAAGAAAGGGGGAGAAAAGACTGGAGGGAAGAAAAGGGGAGCATTACAGGAAGAAAAATTGTCTATCGCAGTCAACGTTCAGGTCACACCGACTGAAACTGGGAAACAACCACGGGCGAAACAAAACCCCGGGCGAAGCCGGGCACAAATGCTAGTATATACATATTTCGCTTGTGAGGCTGCATCTTTGGGATCAGACTATATCATAGATCAGATCACATTAGAGTTCACGACAGCTTGGAAATGCTCAAATTAACTAAACAACGAGGAAACAGCCAATAAAGACGGCTCAAATGAATTACCTAAAGGCGGTAGCACTGACAAAGGGCGAGCGGGTTCTCTCTTGGTACGGTAGCAAAGAAAAAGGGCGAGCGGCCCACAATGTGAACGGATATGTGCCATGTTACAATCAGCAACGAACGAAATATTGCTTCAATAATGCTGGCTATTACGGCCGAGTTGAATAGTTTCAAAGTTGGTTGAGCAACAATCACTGCATGCACGATCGTTGTTCGGGTTAATATCGCGCTTGGTATAAAGAACGGAGCAACGGGTAATTCAACCACACTGAGAATAAGAGTGGCGCTCTCCACTGAAAACGCTATTTATTTCCCTAACAAAACAAAACACCAGGCATTCCAAGGGAGGGCAAGTAGGAAAGGGGGTTTGAGTTTCATTCCGGGGAACCTGAACCCGTAGTCATGCGCTCCCCGCTACAGAAAAACCTTACGTTGGTAGCAAAGCACCGGGGGTGGGGGGAAGCGGTCGGCGGCCGTTTTCTTATCACGATGCCCAGTGAAGTGCACGCATGCATGAACCAGCGAGACCGGGGGGGGGGGGGGGGGCACAGCTATACTAAATGCGCTCGCGCAGTCAATATGGCAGCAATCAAAATGAAGCAAATTAACGCCACTTCTCATGTGGTGACATCTCGCGTCGGCACCAAACTGCACCAACGTAGCCTGGAAGGAGTCAATCAGGACAGCCTTCGAGGCAGCTTTACAGGCAAATCCTGTTTAGCTGTGTTATATCAACACAAATGTAATTAGAGGCTCCACTCCTTCGCATTTTAGTTATATCAAATTTGTTAAAATCGCTTCGGCGCCAGCCAAAACTATTCAGCGTCAAAGTCTTCAGTAGGGCGTGTGGTGAGTGTGCGTGGTTTGGGGCGAAATGTTCGATGCAAAGCCAAAGATAACGTTTGCTGTGCTCCGCCACGGATGAATGTGTCGTGTGGGTTCAAACCGGCCACCATTTTAGGCGTCCTGGCAGCCGAAACATGTAACTTCCCCTTTCATATATATATATATATATATATATATTTGGCTTGCGCCGAAAGGTAGCCGATCGTGATGTGACTACCGTGGAGAGGCAGTCATTATAACAACGCAGAAAATTAAAGCGACAGGGCGAACACGTTCATTCTTTGCCCGGTAGCAATAAAAAGGGCAAGCGGTCGGCAATTTGCAGGATAACGTCGATTATTTCGTATTCGTAACTTGGCTTCGGGGTTTACCTTGTAAGGTTTACAGTATGACTGACGTCGGGGACGAAAGGGGGAATCGGGAGTTTTAGAAGGTTGGTAGCTGAAATTGGGATACGAGTTTGAACCAAAAGCTAACGCTCAAAGCTTCTATAAACCTATGATGGACTAAGTTACCCAAAAGGGCGTTCAGGTCATGATTGATTTATTGGCTCGTCTGAATTGCGGATTCAGGTCACAAAAGGGTGCAAGAGAAACGAGCGTTAGGTTCGGTTGAGTTTGGCTAAAAGCCAACTGTACTGAATTTAAGTTTAAATGGTTATTAATGAAGAAGGATGATTTTTAATTTACTGATGATTGGATGATTTTTTATTTTTCATATATATTTTTAAATATTTTATTCATTATTTATGACAACTGGCCATCTCCCCTCCCGTACCTTTCCTACACTTCTGGCGATGCCATCGGGGACCTTTGTGTCCCTGGCAGGTCTAACCTTGGTGGCAAGGCAGTTGTGACCTTACCCTACCCTGCCCTAGCCCCCATTTTCCCACCCTTTTGGCCATGCTATTTTTTAAAACTATTTTTTAAACTTGTTTATTTTTATATCATTCATTTGCTTTTTATTTCTGCTTTTGAAAAATCCTCCTACCTTTTACCAGCATATAGTCAATGCTCTCTCCTTTTAGGCTGGCAATCAGCGACCTTCTGGGTTCTTGCCAGTCCTGTTGCTCCAGCAACAAATTACTTTATTTATTTATATTATTTATAAGTAAGCTTTAAATGGGTCAGGATGCTGCTCACGCAAGCATTGGTTAAGTCCGGGTTGATTTTAAGTCGGTGCTAGGGTTAAGGGAAAATATTCTAAATAAAAAGGCCTTAAAGGCATCCAAAAATGGCGGTTGATGCGGGAGTGGTCCTTTGGGAGGATCAGGAGGGACGTAAAATTTTTAAAAGCTAAAAAGTATACAAGCCAAAAATTCATCCCGCACGTGGAGTTACAGTATATTGCTCACAAAATGTCACGCATAACAGGGTTTCATTGTTGGAAACGAAGGATGATAGTTAAACACAATGTCTTCTTCTTGGAATACCGCAACCATTGTTGAGATCTGGAGACAGAATCGGTATTCGTATCGGTAGCTCGATATCCGGGAATTGGCAAACCTAAACAATTTCTCTACAGATTTCAGTTAAATCGTAATTCTCGCTCTTTTCATATTCTTTTTCCACCTATCATTTCAGATTTCTTTTTCGATATTTTTTTTTCATTTGACCGCCGTATAACAGAATTCCAGAATTCGGCACCATCTTGAGAGGCAAAAATTTACTAGGCTTGCCTACTTTCAAAAGCAGGCAAGCCTGGGCATAGCGGGCTCACTGCTTTTACTGACTTCACAACTGGCGTAGCAAAATGCCTGTAGAAAGAGGCTTTGTCCCAACAGCAGAAAAACTTTCATGCCTTATTTAGTCTTATTGGCTCCCAGTCGGGGCTGTTGTCGATTCTTTATTTCTCAGATTAGTGTCTCTTGTATCCTCACAAGGCCAGTCTTTAATGCACACTGCTTGTATAGTATTCAAGACGAAGACATCGTGGTTGATGTTACCATCCTTTGTTTTTAACAATGAACCACTGTTATGTTTGACATTTTGTGAACAATCTATTGTAATCTCTCGTGCTGGACGAATGTTTGGCTTCAATTTTTAGCTTTTAACTTCACTTCCGCCCTGATCCTCCCAACCGACCCACTCCCGCATCAATCGCCAGTTTTGCATGCCTTTTAGACCTTTTATTTCGAATATTTTCCCATAACCTTAGCCCCTATTTAAAATCAACGCAGACCTAGCCAATACTCACGCGGCCCTCATAGACCCTACATTTTAAATTAATAACCATTTAAACTTAAATTCTGTTCAATTGGCTTTCAGCCAAATCCTAAGCAAGCCGATCGCAACTCCTCAGGCGAGCAGAAGCACGAGCAGAAACCATGAGCAGAACCACTTTTTGGGCAACGTTATTCCACCATAAGTTTATAGAAGCTTTGAGCGTTAGGTTTTGGATCAAAATTCCATCCCCATTTTAGCTACCAACTAAAACTCCCAATTCCCCCGTTTTGTCCCCGTCAGTCATGCTATGCAGCTTAAGGTAAACCCGAAGCCAAGTTCCCAACACCACTTGTTTTTTTTTTTTTTTTACTGACAGCCATCCCCTGCCATCAATGTCAATTACACCAACGATGCCCCATCACTTTCCAGAGTGTTAATGTGAAAAAACAAACTGAAAGCTCGCTTATTGTATTCTGCAAAGCACCAACGATTTCTTTATGAATTCTGTGATATCCAACTGAAACTTGCTGAATGGATCGATCCCTCGCTTCGATTAACGCAACACGTCCGCAACACAACAACAGACGTGTGATTTCCCCAATTCCGTCTCTTTCGCAGCCTGGCTTTAGGGTTAATGAACCGGTGACACAACTTTTCCCATGATATTATATATTCTCTTTAAATGTGGGCTGGTTTGTGGCCTCCAGCCATGCCCCCGGGTTCTCAGGTCCTTGCCCGGGGTCGGTTAATTATGGCAGATTAAGACTGGAGTTGTCCTGCGTCTCTAATTGCCCCGACTTGATTCCGCTCTAATTCCTAGTCGGCAACCATTTGCCTTTGCAAGTCGCACGAGCTAATGCTCTAGCAATTCTGCGACGATCGCTGGATTTGTTAGAGGACGAGCTTGTCGTTTGAGGGATCTGGTAATTAAGCAACTAACGAGCATTCAAAACTGTAGCCAATTAAAGATCTCGATGCATAGAAGAAGACCTCAAACAACGGGTTTCATGCACCGGAGGGCCTCTAGGCGGAAGTTCATTAAGATGTCCTTCGTTAGAAGTCGCTGAGTCAGCAGTACAAACGGCGAAATTAATTGATGCAAATGAGGTACGCGCTAATCAGGGCGATGTTGTTGTCAGTTGGTTGGTTGGTTAGGAGTTTCGGGAAACTCTTGATTTATGCATTGCAGGTAAGCCGTCTTTACGCCGAATTACAATCCAATTTCCGGATGGGGTTTATGAAAGGTACATAGTACCGTTTGTGCAGTACTTTGTTATCACGGAAGTCAGCACTGCGGAAGCGGAAAGAAGTTATAGATTGTAGGTTTACCTAAGCGCCAAAGGCAGAGTGGACGAGAAAGTGGCGTTAAGGTGAAGTATCAAGACGTATGCAAAGAATATATCTGACGTCAAGGGGCCAGGGGTAATCGTCTAACTGGAAAATCGCATAACTGTAAGAACGTGTATAGTATAACAGTATAACGGAAGATCGCCTAACACGAAATTCGCGTAATGGAAAATCGTCTAACACAAAATTCGTATAATGGAAAATCGTCTAATGTTTCTGGATCGCTGGTGCTGCCGCGCTCACTGCGGCTATACATATAACATCAGAAACTGCGGATATCACCAAGAGATTGTCACGTCTCCGTGATACCCCCTACAAAGCCCGCCTAACCAAGTTTGGACTTGAACCTCTTGAACTTCGCAGGATTAAATTTGACCTTCTTCTGACTTACAAGATACTTAACCACCAACTGGAAGTTCCTTTACCATTTTTTGATCTGGCTACAACCATAGGACGTACTAGAGGCCATAATTGGAAACTTTCCCTTCCCTCTGCTCGTTTGGAATGTCGTAGAAACTTCTTCTCGGTGAGAATTGTCCAAATTTGGAATGCCTTGAGTTCGGACACTGTTAATGCTCGCTCCTTGTCCATCTTCCGATCTCGACTTTCTCAGGAACCCCTCCACACCTTTTTGAAGCAACCCATCTAGCCTGGGAACGGTGTCAGTGGTCCAACCCCGTTCTGTTTCCTTCCCAGCATAGTGAGCGAGTAAAATGATTATTTTTATTATATTTTTAATTCTAAGCACACTTTAAAGCTACATTTTTAAATTAAGTTTTATCAATTTAAAACTCCATGACCATAGCCTTGAAAAGTTTTTTACTGATCAGGCTAGGTATTTGCGGACACCAGTTGACCTTTGTATTTATTTATTACTATTTTTTAATTACCTTTATTTTCTTTTTTAAGATTGACAGTTGGTTTTGGCCAAGCTTTAAACTACGATGCACTTTTATTATTTTTTAAAGAAACATTGACAATGATATCGGCTTTTTCCCCTCACTTGTCCCTCACGTTTGGCGATGCCATCGGGGACCATTGTGTCCCTGGTAGGTCTAACCTTGGTGGTAAGGCATTCGTGACCCTAACCCAATATCATCTACCCTTCCTTTGTAGCTGAGCCATTGTCTTCGTTTTAAACTCTTAAAATCCCAAACTTTGGTAATTTTTAACATTTTTTGTTTTAATTCCGGATGGCAGTTAGTGACCGCCAGGTCTTTGCCATTCCAGTTGCGTTTGCAACAAACTTATTATATTATTATATATTACTACCCAGTTACACGTTTGTCGGCTATATGTCCAGTTAGATGTTTATCCATTACACGCTTATCCATTATACGATATTCCGTTTCGATGATTTAGGCAACTATTAGACAATTGTCCCATTAAACGATTTTCCGGTTAGACTTCCGTCCGACGCCTCTGAGTCATCAATATATGTTGACACTAAAATTTCTATTAAAAACCTTAGAATTTTTGTTACTTTTCACCAACAATGTGCTTCAGCTACAAAAAAATCTTTGCTAGCAAACTACATTTTTCAAAAACTCCAGCCTATAATCACAGCAAAAAAAACAGATAAAAACAGGAGCTTTCGCCCAGTCTTACTGGCCATTCTCAACTGCTACCACATTCATATGGTAATTTCACAGTGAGCGTGGTTAAACTGCATTTTTTAATCTTTTAATTTCCTCAGGAGTGAATAAATATATTTACGCGTTTCTAGGTTGTGGGAATGTGCATGTTGTAACTATTGCTTCATATATTCCATTTCTCGTGACAAGGTCATCTGGAAGAGAAGCTATCGATTTCGTTTAGCTGATACAGACCAGTTGCGTCAACGTCGCTCGAATCTTATTTTACCATAGCAGCACTAAAATGCAGCATTTTTCCGCGCGCGCGTGAACTGGCGTTGAAAGTCGGGAGGCGAAACACGCGATTTCTGCCTCAGCTGGCCTTGGCTTGCAGTAGCTATCTGCTCCGCCGCTCCACGCTCGCGGAACATTGCTGCAAGCGGAGGTGCCGCATGCCTGGATTAATCGTTACCGCAGTGGTATTTTTTCCGCATCCATCTACTAGGTTGAAACCTATCATATGCAGTATATTTAACGTGTTTTATCCGAGAAAATAGATACAATCAGTCGTTCCAAATTTGACCGCCTGGGGTCGCGACCATGAACGAGAGATGGACCTGCGGTAAAATTATCATGAACACTCCCTTTCATGTCACTCCCGATTTTCCTCAATTATGTTCTCTTTTAAAAGATATTGCTGAAATTAATCATTTCCTGAAATACCTGTTTCGGTGGCTACTGGATATCAGTACTGTGGCCCTTGAAAATGTATGCCTATTTAAAATTATAAGCTGAGAAATAATTTCAGCACTATGAGTTATTTTGATTTTCTCTGGTTCTTTGTAGCATGTTTATTTTCTTTTTATTGTTGTTATTATTTTTTTCTACGATGCACCTTAACTTTCCATTTATTAATAACTAGAGGAAGCCCGTGCTATGCACGGGGCCGGTCATGAATTAAGTTTACGGACACATTTCCCGGGACATTTTCCCGGGACATTTTTCCGGCACTCTTCCCGATGACTTGTCAGATTGATCGACCACTCATGCCTGCCTCCTCTTTGCATGCAGGTAGAATGGGAGAGCGCATTTACAATACGGGCGCGAGGAGGGGAGAAGTCATTGTTCGGCCCGACGACTTGTCAGATTGAACCTTTATTGAGTTGATCGACCACTCATGCCTGCCTCCTGTTTCCATGCAGGTAGAGTGGGAGAGTGCATTTTCAATGCGGGCGCGAGGAGGGGAGAAGTGGTTTTCCTTTTAGCGTTCCTTTTAGCCGGCCTCCAGGATTATTATATAGAAAATGGTAATAATTGCATTTGCTAATAATAGTAACTTTGCAGTTGCTATTAAAAATAGTAATACAAATAGTAATTTAAAGTAGTAATACAAATAGTAATTAAAATGGTAGTAAATATAGCTAATAAAAACAGTAACTTTGCATTTGTTGCATAAGTTGACACTTGTAATTTTTGCGTTTTTTGTTGCTTTTTATTACGGTAGCCAACACGCCAGACGCGAGCATTGGCTCTTGTGGGGTGAGGGCACATACGGAGTTTTGGACAGTTTGCCTTGTTCAATAAACCAATATTTATTCATTCATTCTTTGTAAGACTGTACAGAGATTTCATTCGCCCCCATCTTGAGTATTGCTTCCAAGCCTTAGAGGCCTCATCTAAAAAATATGTGCTCATATTCTTGAAAATGTAAATGTAAACAGAGTAGCCATCAAGCCCAGGTGAAAAACAAAATCACGACGTTTCGGGTCCTATTTGGATCCGTTTTCAAGTGGAGGGTTAAACCATGTCAAACACCTTAAAAATTAAAAAAAAAATAATAAGGATAACAGCAGGGCAGATGGGTCATGGTTATAAGCCTTACAAGACTTAAAGATACAAGGTACCACACTAAAATTAAAAATTAAAATTAAATAAAATAAAAGTCGGCACAATTCGAAAGAATGTGCCAACAAGTTAGTCCTAACTCACCCAAGTTGTGCCGGGTTTTATTTTATTTAATTTTAATTTTTAATTTTAGTATGCGACCTTACATCCTTAAGACTTGTAAGGTTTATAACCATGCCCCATCTTCTCTGCTGTTGTTATAATAATTTTTAATTTTTAAGTTGGTTGACATGTTTTAAAATCCCTTCACTTGAAAACGGTTGCGAACTAGGGACCGAAACGTCGTAATTTCGTCTTTCAGCTGCACGTGATGGCTACTCTGTTTACATTTTTAATTACTAAAGTGCTTTTTAGTTTTCTGCTTTTTGCATTTTCTTGAAAAACACACACAAAAAATTACTAAATAGTACCCAGGTTTATCATCCCTACCATCATCCCTATGATGGTTTATCATCCCTATGAGGCCTACTTGCAGAAGCTGAATCTCCTTACCTTATCAAGTCCTTTCGAATGCAGCGATTTGATTGAAACCTTTAAATTCGTTAACCATTACTATTCCATCCCTTCTTCTTATTTTAATATAATCGTAAGTGAGACCCTGCAAAAAAAAAAAAAAAAACTTTTTAGTCAACATACAAAGTACCGCAGTGAAAACCACTTGTTCCTATCTGTACCCATTGTTTCTTTCTGTAAACCAGGATTTCTATCTTGGTATTTATTAAATTTTCTTATCAAGCAAATTATTTTGGGTTGGGGCACCATTTGTTAGTTGGGAATTCAGCAATATTGGAAACGAAATGAAATTTTGTCTTGCAGGTTTAGTTTAATGCGAAATGACGAGTAAGAATTAAAATGGTGCATGGTGAAGTATCAAAACCGCTAAGAAACTTATGTTGTTGGCCAGTATCGTCAAACAGAGAAAGTATATTGGATTTCTCATTTCTTAATTATCTCCCAATAATTGTTTTCTTGTTTTCGCTCCATTTTTTGTGCTTCCTCTTCAGATTTTCCTGTTCTCTTTAAATTTCCTGTTTATTTTCTTATTGTTTCCTGCTTTCTCTCAGTTTTTCGTTTTCTCATATTTTTTCCTGTTTTCTCTTCATTTTCTCCGTTTTCTCTTCATTTTTTCCTGTTTTATTTACAAATAAACGATAATCAAGATGAAATATCTCATTTCCAAACCCAAATTCGGAAGGGAATGCTAAATTTTAAAAGGTAGCCATAGGATTTTAAATGCTTTCAAGGTTTTAAAAATCTAACGAGTTTTTCAACCTGTAACCCTAAACGTCAGCGTTTTAAGCAGAATATGAAGACGGGGGCCAACGGAGAACAATACTAATATCAGATTTTTGCAGAGAATATTGTTCCTTACATTAACAACACAATACTGACAACACGAGAGCAGATTGCTCCAAAGGATGTTGATGCCAAATGTACACGTAAGATACGTGTAGCAAATAGCCGGTTGTAGAGCACAGAGTGCGAGTAGTGTGAGAATTTCCAAGTCCGGTTCGGTCTCCTCATTTATATGAGGATATTTACTATGTTGAATCTGACTTAACGCTGAACGGTTATAACCATGAATCTTGATTCTCTGTAGTTGAACTGTGGGCTTCCCTTCAACTTTGTACTTGTACGTTATCCAGAGCGACATGAGAAGCGTTTTAAAGTGGCACTTTCACCACTGAAATTCTGAAGAATCTGGCAACATTTAGCGCTATCTGTACTATCTAGCACTTGATTGCTTGCACCAGGCAAAGGGATGCACAACGGGATTTCTTTTAACGAAACAAACAAGCCACGACCGCTGTAATTACTGAGCGAACATTTGGTACGTCCTCGAGCACTTGGGAGCAATCTGCCAAGGTTAACAATATCACTGCGGCTAGATGGCGCCAGGGTATTTGCGAACGGGTTTCAATCGGTGATAGTGCCACTTTAACACTGAAGTAATAAAAGCCCAGGAAGTACCGGAAGTTGACTGGGATAGCAAAAGCTGAACAGCTTCTACGGTCGCTCTGGACAACCTAGTGGTAAAAATAATGACTTAGAACGTGAGACATGTTAACAATCAAGACGATCAGCGCGAGTTCCAGTGATTACACTAGTGATAATATATATTAAAAAAAATGAATGTTCTACGATATGGCTTCGGGCTGGTTTCACCCCTTTCATTATATGTATAGAGCAGTGACATTTGCCGCCATTTTGGCACCAGTATGGGTTTTGGAGGGCATAACTACAAGGTGCACTACATAAAAATGGAGGGAAAAACAACGGAGGAACGGATTCCTTAGGCTTTAAATGACGTTGTATTCTCCAACAACAAAAATCGCGCGTTTTAGGTCTAAGAAATCACTCTTCACAGCATCGGCTTCAGTATGACACCCTTCTGTTTCTCTCTGCAGTGCCCCTTGCACCTAACCCATTAAGGCTCTAGCATAGAGTTATACACAATAACACTACGTCGTGTCACTGCTCTATAGTATTCTGTATCCATGCGACGCGAGAGCGACAGACGACAAGGCCCTGGGAGAAAAAAAATAACACGGATTCCGTCGGCGCTTGTCTTCTCGATAATCACGATGTCGCCAATCTGTTTGCCTAAACCAGGTTTGATCTTACAATTTCTCCGCGTTTATTCTCCAACATTCTCTTTTATTATCCCCCATTTAGTGATAATATTAGGCGTGCACAGATGGCGGAAAATGGGGAATAAAACAGCTTTGGCGGTCTTTAAAACATGGGTGATTAGCATAAGGACGTGAATGCAGATTCGCTTTAATAAGATTTTTAAAAACACGATCGGGGCGGCCACTTTGCTTCTCCCTCTGTTGTCAATTTTTCCCCAAACACAAAGAGGCGGCAGCTGCGGCCAAGATGGCTATCGGCAGACAAGAAGCTCAATCTGTTGCCAATTCAATGCGAAGGCGAGCCAAGCTGAACAACTACATTTTTTTTTTTTTGGGGGGGGGGGTCCTTCATTCCTTTTTTTATTTTTTTTTATCGGATTTGGGCTTCGATTCTATTTCCCAAACCAGGAAGGATGAAGCTAATAATTACTATAATGCTACTCCAAGTGGAACAAAAGCACCCTGGTGATGAACTTGGCGTTCAAGCGAATCGAGTTAGTTGGGAGTGGGGTGGAGGGTAGGGGGAGGGGGTACGTAACTAAGGATAATGAAGTTCTCCAACTTTTAGCAGACCGGACCTATTGGTGCGAAAGATTGAGCTGTAAGACGGTTTAAAACTTTCTCTGGTGACAAAAAGGGGTACAGACAACAACAAAAAAAAAAGTGTTGGTGTTTACGTGACCACGATTTCCTTTTTTTAATGACGCGCGGTACGAAATAGAGGGAAAGAGCACAATATTTGCTGGTTGGTATCTGTCTGTCGTCTTCACGACTTTTGAAATTTTTGTTCAAACAACGTCCGTTCTATACAGTTTCCAGTTTGTGAGTGGGTGAATACAATTTGAAGCAGCAGCCGTCGGACTGAGCAAGAACTCACAAGAACAGGATAAAAAGCAATGCAATTTAATTTTCAACGCAAATGTTGGCGTCTTGTTCACAACTAACAGCTAAAAAGATAAAACAGGGACTCGCTCTCAACCAACTTACAAGGTTGGGGCCATCTTTGTAATAACAGCTAAAAAGAAAAAAACAGGGACTCGCTCTCAACCAATCTACAAGTTTCAATGTCTGAACTCGCAGCTTTAATGGATGACCCCGACTTGATTTGTAAGTACTGAACTCAAAAAAAGGCAAGTCTACCGAAAAAAATCCGTGAATAATCTTATACATGAGTATTAACAACTATTAAATCTGACTTCAACCTTATGAAGTTCAGGTGGCTCTAGGCTTGCCCTCCACAGACGATCTCCAGAGAAAAGATTCCGAAATTCCAACAGGCTACGTGTGAAACCACGCTGGACCGATTCCAGGAGGTCAATGTCCTGCAGCGGACACGGCGGCCAGGCTGGGCTTGTGTATTCCAAAAGTGGCCTCACGAAGACACTAATAAAAGCCCACACACGAATTGCTACATTTGCAGTAGTAAAACATCACCCCCACAATGGCCAAAAAGCCAAAGGTTTTGCTGCAATCTTTCTACAGTGGCTTGTCGATATCATATCCAGATCTTTAATTAAAGATTTCCACTCATCGTCCTGATCAGCTTATTTCGATAACTAGGAAGCGCTCTGCCAACCATCAGCCCCATTACCACTTGGTTCGTAAACCAAAATTGGCCAGGTGGTTTAGGAGAATTCGACTCTCAAACACCAAAATTATTCACACATCATGAATAATCAATTATTCAGTGTAATTTTTAAAATTAATTATTAAAAAATAACACATGCAATCCAAAGCATTATCGATTACAACACTACATTTTTCTTACGTTATTTTTACAGATTTTCAAACTTACATTAACGATATCTTCGTAATTGTCATTATATATATATATATATATATATATATATATATATATATAAGCGATTCAGCTCAGTTTTAACATCTCCTAAATAGATTCAACCCTCGTTTGCACGATTCCCGTTCAAACTTTCCCTATTTACTGTATGATTAACTGTGTGATTTACTGTATGATTTTCGTGGATTTAAGCTCGAAGAATCAGTGGCAAATGATTCCTAGTATATGACCTTATGTCGTTCAGCAGAAATTTGGTAAAGAAAGTTGGAAAACAAGTTTTTCTGCACGATTACCACGCATATAGTAGAAAAACCATGGTTGCTCATTTTTTTTTTAAACCTGGAAGTTAAAGATGGCGGCCAAAATCCAAAATGGCCACCAACATATCCAAATCATGGCTTTGCGCCAATAGGAAAGGAACACAATGCACGAGTTAAAGCAGTCTAAGGATTAGTTATGGATTACTGTATTCATTACTACTGCAATCAAAATGCAAGACGGCTGCCAAAATCCAAAATGGCTGCAAACATTTCAGAAACATGGCTTGCATCAATGTGAAATGCACACCATTCATGATTTATGGTCGTCCATAATTATATTCGTTATGAAGTAAATAAATACGGAGGCAAACCTATTTACGTTGCCTTTTGGACTTGAATGTCAGACTGCCTGGGCGGGGAATCGAAGCCACGAAGCATTGGAATCATGCTTACTGAAACTGTGTTCTGCTTGCAAAAACAAAGTTGGGATTGTAGCAGTTCACCGCAAAGTGCAGGATGTTGTCCAGGCATTAGACCTGCTCAAGAAGATGTCAGACTCTGATACTGAGAATAAAAACAATTCAGTGTTCGAGTGGGCGCAAATGTACATGCGCCAAGTATCTGATTTACTATTTCAATTTATTCATGCGCCACACCAACGTCTCCTACCTCAAAAGCTAGCAGTAGTGGGAGAACTGTGCGTCTGGTATTTCGCATACAATTGGCTAGTATACACAGGAAACATCCCAGAACGTATAGCCCGAATGTGTGATATCCAAACTTAATCCAGAATATGGTAAGAATTCAACAGAGAAGGGTCCTGCATCAACACCTATGTGGTTCCCCTTACTACCATTGGCCTGGACATGGTGCAGGTGCCAGGGCATTTTTTTTAGGAAATGTGTCTGGAGGTCCACTTTCACAAAAGGGCACGACTTTAATATATAAGGGCATAATTATGCTAATGGATTAACTATTAACATAATAAAAAAAATCAAACTATGTGTAGTGGTATAAGTGGGGTTTTGTACTGAGGGGAACACTAGTTACTTAGCCAAACGGTGTGTAGGTATAAACCAATAAGAGCTAGGAGGTCTGGGGGAGCGCTGTGAGCTCCCCAGCGCATTTTTGCTATTTTCCAGCATTTTCTGGCCTTGTAAAGTGCCGTTGGAAACATTTTTACGAAATCAGTTTTGCTGACTGCATTATACGCATAAATAAAAGTTTGTAATGTAAATCTTTCAGTTTTTCAAACTAAATACTTATTTTTTTTATAAATAAAATATGTCTCCAGGATAGTCAAGGTTTTTTTTTCAGCTATGTAAAAAGTGACAATTTGCCGAAACCGAATAAGCCTTCAAAACCAGAAAAATAAAACCTCAACGTGCCCTTTTACAAAAGTTGCCCCTGCCCTCTCGGTTGTCTGTGCACGCTACTGGATTTTAGCAACCGTGGAGATTCGTTGTGAACTGGATTGAATCTGAATTCATTATCCATATTCCCAAAATTTGTATTTAGCGAAAAAACATTCTCATGAAAGTATTAAATGTATTAAACTTGACATTTTATTTCCTTCTTAGGGTGGACCTCCGGTGGGTCCAATTGAGTTTAATTGGAGGTCCACTTCAGGCGGCTGCAGGTCCACTTGGACTTCCAGTTAGCATAAAAAAAATGCCCTGGCAGGTGCGTGTTAACAAGGTACTCAAAGGTGGTGGAGGGGTATCTGGAATTGTACCATCTGCCGAATTGGTTAACATTTTCAAATAAGTCTTCCAGTATTTTCTGTATACCTGTGATTTATATCAGTGCAGGAGTGCTGCCTTCCCGCCGGTGTCATAAGCATCTTACTAACGTTGGAGAAATCATACTTGCTGATTGCGTTATTCAGGTCTAAGTCACAAGAATACTTAGCGATTAGTAGCAAGCAGGCGGCAAGCAATGAACTTGAGGCGTTAAGTGCTAGATGTTCTGTCTTCGATGTTGCTCTTATAAGCTTGCAATCACAAGCCCAGTCATTATATTTAAGTTTTGTCATCATATCCCATAAATTAAGTTTGACTGTTTGTTTGACAGTAGATGTTTTGCCCGCCAGTCTGCTGTTGGCGAACTGTGTCTATTCTGGTACTTCCCTACTGTGCGTGTTTAGTACGTCCGCTTCTATCTTGTCTGGAAGTATTGATTTTGCTGATATGTTATTAAAGAGTCAGGGATCTGGTTCTCTATGTGGATCATCTAAATTGAATGGGTTGTTTAGCTTAAGGTCATATTTCAGTTTAGTTATGAACAGCTCTTGGCATTTAACTTTTGCGTTGAAGAGGTGATTGGTGCCCTACAGTCGAATAGTCTGGGACGTTCCTAACATAGCTGCTACCTCACCAGACAAATAAGTTAAACTGGGACAGATAGACAATTAACTGAGCAAAAAAAAGCTTCGCCGTTTAGAAAAAGAAAAAAATTAGAGCTCGTATCCCCATACTCACAGCCGTGAAGGTACACGAATAAAAACGGATTAGAGTTCATTCGAACGCAACGAACTGTAATTTGAACTCCAATACCAGGGAACAAGGACTGTTTTTGATCAATGGTTATGTTAGAAAGCCCAGTTTATGTTTGAAAAGTTTAATGTTTCGGTGTTTGGGCGTGCTCGCATAATTTGCGTATCATACAGACTTTTTTTTATCTTTGTCTGTGTTTGTTGTTTGATATATTAAGTCTGTTTCGTGCGAGTGCGCATATGTATTTTCAGTGTATTTATAATTTGTGAAACAAGCAGACTCCTAGTTAAGGCAGTTTTTTGCGTGTGTTTGTGTTTGAAGGTCGTTTGAGGTGATTATTTCTAGTTCGTTTGAGTAATTACGTGTTCATTTTGTGTATGCATTTTTATTTTTCAATTTTTTAGCGTTTTGCTGTTTATGGCGTCTATTTTGTGTGTGTTTGTGGGTTTACGTTTTGCGAATTGGAGTTCAAATTATAGTTCGTTGCGTTCAAGTGAACTCTAATCCGTTTTTATTCGTGTAACTTCAGGGCTGTGAGTGTGGGGATACGAGCTATAATGTTTTTTTTTCTAAATGGCGAAGCCGTTTTTTGCTCAGTTAATTTGTTGGCTTTTTTTCGCTTCCATTTTATTGTAATTGCTACGGTCTGGTCTATCATGTGTCCACTGTCCACCGATTTTTGTTTTCGAAAAAACGGAACATTAGAAATGCATACTTATGTTCAGGTTCCGCCCAAGGTTTGTCCCACGATTATTATTTGATGGCAACACATTAGCGTGTGTCTGGATTTAGCATGCGTCATCTCGATGAATAGTTGATTCTGGATTGTTGCAGTGTCATGGCAAATAATCGCGGAAACAATTCAACTGGCTTCCCGAAGCCGGCGATTGAAAAAGTAAATAAGTCACTCAGTCCTGTCGGCCGCCCAATTTTTTTAAGACTTCGCACCCTACGGTTTAAAACTTTAAGCTTTAAGGAAAAATCAAGACCATTTAATTATGGTTCTCCACAACGAGCTAGCTAACTCAAACAACGGCAATGTTACTCTTCCGGCACCCAACCATTGTTGCATCTTGTTCGAGTGAGCTATAATCTGATATTGTGCGCCTCGCCTATTGTTACCCCATTGTTACGTGTTGCAGCATTGTAACATTTTGACATTGTTAGCCCCTCCGCCGCCGCCTCCTCCTCGTTCTCCTCCTGCTGTCCAATTTTCTGAGCGTGTAAATATCTAAGTAAAGTTTCATCAGGGTTAATCGCAATTCCACGCATCCCTCCCATCACCACTGTGTATCTTATTAACGTAATATATGCTCCTGCACCATGTCCACACCTCCGGCAGTAAAGGGAAACTTCTGCTTGGAGGTCAGGGGAAGCGCTGTAAGCTCCCTAAACAGAGTCAGGGTCAAACCTTAGAAGGTTTTTATCGATATTCTTATATCATTTCAGTCATTAGAGTTCATTCATTTAAAACCCGTTTTATGCTTCGAGGACGACTTTTTTGGGTTGATATATCAAAGTTTTAATAAACTTTTTTCGGTGGGTGGAGTCGGGGATGGGTTATGAAAAGGGACTGAAATGCAAGTAAAGGTTAAGAAAAGTGTGCGATGAGTGCATGAAAGGATTGGGCTCCAGCAGGCAAGCAAAGTCAGTAATACGGCATTAGTTTTTTTTTTGGGGGGGGGAGGTAGGAGGGTGGGGGGGGTAGTACCCAAGGGGCGCCAAAAAGTATGACGGCGAAAGGGGTGTGTCATGACACAATTAAAAAAAGAAAACCATAACAGTGAACGTAAAATAAATAATATCCGGCGTTTTGAAGCAATCGCCACTTCGTTATCAATCAATTACACGCAGCTTCAGTGACTATCTGGTCGCAACCGATCTGCCGCTCCCTTCTGCCACTTTCGAAAATGTTGAGGGCACACCTCTATCGCGCACTGCAACAGCAATCTCTGTTATATAATCTGAAAGTATAGTAACCATCACAATTCCGGTTAAATATGTGTTAGGTTTTAGGCCTAGTTTTAGATTTTTTGGCGTAGTTACCAGCTGTTATGCCTAATTTTTACTTGCCGTTTTAATTTAGTAAGTAGCAGCTAACGGAAAACTGGGTTCGAAGGCAGGCCTGTTCATTTACGCAACACGGTGTGGAGGCGTGAGGTTGCCGTGGCAACGTGATTTTAGGCCTAATTTTCCGCTTGTAGGCTTAATTGTTTGTTTCAGCCGTCTTAGTTTCGTTAAGTAGCTGCTAACGGAGAATTTGGTTCGAGAGTAAGGCTCATCATCCATGCAGCACGGTGTCGAGACTATTTTAAATGAAGCTAATGTGTGTCGCAATTGTTTGTATTTTATTTGCACTGTTCTGGCTTTCCATTTTTAATTGTTACCGTACGTGTTAGGGCTTATATTTTCATTCCATGGCACAATGGCACTACGGCCAGTATACGAGCCGGATATTTCGCACGAAAATGGACCTTAAAAAAAAAACCTTCTTATAGTGTACGCGGTTTATCTTGAGTCCTACAGGTATTTTATAAGCGGCTACGTTTTCCTGGAGGAGGCGGCATTAATCGACGGCCGCCATTGTTTTTGTAACCATCTCGGATATCAACAAGGCACTCTGCTTCCAAAAACATACAATTGCTTATCTGTGTCGTACTGGGGCGAACTCAAGATAGGCCGCGGACACTATAGTTTTTTCACTGATAGCTTCCACGATACCTGCGACTTGTTTTTAACGGGCCAATCATTTCCATGTACTTCAATTTCCGCGTTCTGTTCAGGCTGGCAATAAAGGGGTATTGATCGTCGCGTCACAGAGATTACGGGGAACTACATATCTGCAGAGAGAGGAGCAAATGTTGTCCGGGATTGATCTGTGCACTTAGGACAAGGAAGTCCACGATTTGCACATGGTTCCCTATAGAGGAAGGCTGACGCCTACTCACTCGTCATCGAACAATTTGAAAGACCTTTCAGTCTTGTGTCTTTTGAAACAAGGAAGAGTTTGTAGCCGTCAAAAAGGGGCTCAATTGTGCGATCGTCAAACCAGGGGGTGGAAACTCTAGCAGTTCCTATATACAGTCACAACGTAACTTCACAGAAGGGCCTAGCTAGCACAAAGAGCGCAACAAGGACTACAGTAGCACAGACAAACCTGGCGCCCGAACCCGGCCCGCCCCCGGGGGGGGGGGGGGCGATTCAACCTGTTACCATTAACTATTTTTTTTTCAGTTACTCTTTATGCGCATCCATACCAAACTTCATGCTGTCGCAGACTGAACAATTCATTCCCCTAGTCAGCCTTCTATACAGAACGATGTGCAGTATACCTTTCATCTTGTAATAATTCGGCAACGGTGCCATCTTTTTAACATTGTTAGGACTTGTTGGAAAGGGATCAAAAATTGAAACATTCGTACGATAGGGCTTAATGGTTTTTATCAGCTAGTTTGGCTGTTATTTTACTTCAAATGTGATAATACCTATTGAAACACATTTAAAATTTACATTTTATGAGCTGTGCCCCCTAACCTGTGGAACTTCTTTTAATGTGTCGTACATCTTATTGTGGCTCACAAAGTCATCTTTTAAATAAACCACAGAAAATTGAAATTGGTCTGCTGGTTACCGAGATGCAGATGTTGACATCAAACTCCATAGTGAATCTGTGGCGGCCATCTTTGATGACGTAATGAGGGCAAACCGGAAGTCATCCATGTGTGGCACCATATCCAAAAATGGTCCATTTGCCACAGTAAAGATATTGTGACGAACAAATGCTTTTTTTCAGAAGTGCACGATTCGCCTAAAATTTGGCTCTTAGCTGCTTAGCTATAAGGTATTATTAAACTGTTTCACACATTAAATTAACAACCATTAATTTTTTAAATAAGGAAAAACAAATCTAGACATAGAAGACGAAGGCGTGGGGTTCTTAAATCTATCGCTATCGATGTTTACGTAGTGTTTCCAAAATAAAACATTTATTACAGCTGAAGAAAGGCCAGAAGGAAAAACTTAAATTGATTAAAATAAACAAATCACGCATCTGTTACAGTTATTGAGTTTTAAACCCGGAGTTGGAGCAAAGAACATCGCCGCCGACATGGTTTTTCGATCAGCGTCTTTTTGGTAACCCAAAGGACGCTGATCGAAAAACTATGCCGCCGACAACGGCTCGTTATACCACCAAAAAAATGGCTCGATTACTAACAATGCAAATCGTTGTTGCACAAATATGTCTGACGATGGTTCGACAACAATGTGCTAAGACGTCGCTTTATTAGTCTTCTGTACAGCCGTACCGGCTGAGAAGACTATTGCAACGACTTTGTCCGTCCGTCCGTCGCGCTTTTTTCAACTTCGCAACGGTACCAGAAATTGACGACCACTGTTTACAACGTTCGATTCAGTGTGAGAAGTTAGTTAAAGAACATGGCAAATTAAAACATCGTTACATCCTTATAGCTAATAGAATTCTTCGACGTCACTAAACGCAATAATAACATTTGATCGTCGATTTGAAATCCTAAGATAACACCGCAATAAAAAGAAATGGCTTTTAGCTTCGTTTAAAATAGTCTTGTCGCATTGTTGCGTGAATGAATAGGTTTACCGTAGAATCAAATTCTCCATTAGGCCTATCTGCTACTTACGAAATCAAAACTGCATTAAAAAAATTAGGCCTAGAAAATGAAAATTAGGCCTAAAAATCATGTTACCACGGCAACGTCAAGTTGCTACGAGTCTCAACAGCGTCATCATCAGCGTCTCTCTCGTCACTTTCCCACTGATCTATATAGGCTACGTTGCGCATTACGTTGTTAACACTGTAACTGTGTACCTGAAGGCGCACCGTGTTGCAAAAATGATTATGCTTACTATACAATTCAACTCTCCGTTAGCTGCTACTTACGAAATTAAAACTGCTCGTTATAATTAGGCCTAAAAGCTGACAATTAGGCCTAAGCCTAAAATGTAAAATAGGCCTAAAAGCTAACATATTTTTAACCAGCAATTGTGATGGTTACTGCTTTTAGATTAGTATGATAGAGACAGCCGTTGTAGTGCATGATAGAGGTGTGCGCCTCAACATTGGAAGTGGGGGAACTTGACAGAAGACCGTGCGACTAGGCAGTCGCTGTAGCCGCTTGTTGCAACAATGGCTCGTTTCAAATCGTCGTTGTACAAAATAAGTTAGGCGATGGCGTTCAGCAACAATGCGGTAATATGTTCGCTTAATTGCCCTCGTGGCTTCACCGATTCGGGTAAACAGCGAAAGCCTTACCGCATTGTTGCCGAACGCCATCGTCTAACTGATACTTGGCGTTCTCACACGGCCGATCTCCAACGCTGGAGAGTCTGCTTCGTTAATTCATTTGGCTTAACGTTTTGAAAACCTCGTACAACATTGAAATTCGACGCTCATTAATATAACATCTCTACGAAACCAAAACATCGGCTTCAACGGTGTCAGCTGCTTCGATGCTGCAGCCGTTAGATTGAATTCCAAGGAGTTTCAACACCTCGTTCAGACCAAAAGCTTCTTCCCTTCTTTCAAGTTAATGTCGGGGGGGAAATTGAATGATTAAATTTACGCTGGTATTTAGGCTAAATGGTGGTGATTAATCGATTACTACATGATTAATATCAGCTACTAATTAGGTATCATTAATCATGTTTTGAAGAATGTAAGCTTGAGCTTAAGTGGTGAAAGTTTTTTTTCTCTCCCCTTCTTAAATGATGATTTCTCTCCAAGCACGATTATGCGCGTAATTATTGCCGCCGCCGCTTGTCGTTTATCGGCGTCCTCATCGAGTGCCATTTGCGGCGAATTTCCTCGTTTATAAGGAAGTTAAAGAGGAAACTGGAATTACATTAGAACTTATCTTAAAAAAAGCGAAAAAGGAAGAAAAAATTAATTAATGGGACTGGGCTCTTAAGAGATGTACGATTTTGCTTGTTCCTTCTTGTTTTTTTTCTCCGATATCTTTAAATGAGGTTTCCAAGGCCAGTGTAATTTTATTAGCTTTTAAAATAATTTTATTACGAATTTCCAGTCGTGGGAAGTAGTTACCTACATCATATCAAAAACCAAAACTGGTAAAAGGGGACGCCAAGTTCCGAGTGGTTCGGCCCTTAAAAGGAGTGATATCAACACACCAAAACATTCGCCAAGTTAATCGCACCGCTTAATAGTGCGAAGGTTAAATGAAAACTAGAACATTGCTACTTTCGGTAGCAATGTTCAAGTTTTCATTTAACGTCCGAAGTATTATTCGGTGCGATTAAGTTGGCGAATGTTTTGGTGTGTTGATATCACTCCTTTGAAGGGCCGAACCATTCGGAACTTGACGGCCACTTTTACCAGTTTTGGTTTTTGATATGATATCACTCCTTTTTTTTTTAAATTGTGTATTGGCTGAACTCCACTACTGCACAGATGTGTACTATAAAGTGCCACGTCAACAAGAAATTGGTTTTCAACAATTTGCTACTACCTTTTGCCTATAGGCCGAACCATTCTTAACCTAGTCACCTCTTTATGTGTACATGTAGTTACAACTACTAGTTAAACTACTTTGAAAGTGGTTAAGGGGTAGTTACAACTACTACAGGGTCACGTTCTACCTGGAACACCGGGAACACTCCGGGGATTTATCAAGTCTGGAAAATTCAGGAAAAATATCAGGGAATTTGAAAAATATTTACCGAAAATCAGGGAATTAGAACTTTTTTCCTGATAAACCTTTCACCCATAAAGAACAGGTAATTCGGATTTAATTTTTTTACTTCTAAAACCTTCAATTCATTGCAGTAAAAACTTTGCAGTAGGCGTCACACTTCCAATATGGCCGTAACCTGACTTGGTTAGTATGGGTTTCCAACCTGTAAATTGTAATTCCAGTGCATTTGTGATAAAGACACTAAAATAAAGGTGTCGAAAATTATTGCTGATGTGTTATATGCCTTGCGAGCTTTCTGCCCTAACAGAGGGCTTCCACCTTCGCTGCCTACCAAACCCTCGCAAAACTTGTTTGGTTTCATAAAAACTTTTATTTCTTGTTTGTTTCATTTATAGTAAAGAGAATACCCTTTAGGCCTAATTAATGTGAGACGTTAAGTGTTACTGAGTTTTTAGTTGTGTTCGGCAGATTGTGACCTTTCCCTGCTTTTTACCAATACCAGTTGGGGCAGTGCAATTTTTGATTTAGCAAAGCAATATCATATAGCTATTGCGATTTGAGTGAAATGTGAAAAAAAAAATTGTTTGGTCCTGTTCTGCACCTTCCTTCGAACAAAAAAAAAAATCAGGGAAAGTGTTAGTATTGATCTGGAAAACCTGGAACAATCAGGGAATTTCATGAAGACCGTTTGCACGCCCCCCCCCCCCCTACACCCGAAATTTTAGTTGGTAACTAACCATTTAAAATTTTTTTTTTTTTTTTTTTTAAGTTGATGTATTTGTAATGACACAGACGTCGACGAGGTGGCGAGGTATCTGATATCGAAGAATATAAAACGATAAGTTTACAAAATTACGCTCACACGAGGAAGTGCTTTGCACGTTTGACTGTCTCTGCCAAACAGTGCTGTTGTAAAAAGACTTTTTCAGTCTTGTGAGACAAATTCTCACCCAAAAATGAAGGATATCCAATGCATTCCATGAAAAAAAAAAACCAGTTAATTAAGCTAGTTAATATTATAGTTAGTAGTTCCTACTATTTTTTGTTCACTGTAGAGTTTAATTACTTTTTCTGTAGTTGGTGCTCATCACAGCACGTTTTATAACTTATTTTACGAAATACCTTTAGAAAATGTGCAAGGTCAATTTATTCGTTCTTCCTGCCATATTGCTAACGTCGAGGTGTTTAATTGCCATTCATTACCACACGTGAGCTACACTGCCGAT
>JAHWFP010171152.1:0-17433 GCA_023313725.1 Lithobius niger
AAAGCCCTAAAGGAACAGATATTAGAAAAAGACATGTAAGCCATCAGTGTCGCACTAATACATGTAAAAGAAGCTCCAGCTTGTTTTTTGGGGTCGCTGGAGATTCTTTTACACGTATTAGTGCAACGCTGATGGCTTACATGTCTTTTTCTAATATCTGTTCCTTTAGGGCTTTAAGTTTTTTAAGGCTTACATCCGTATTTTATACGCTTAAGCGTTTTTTAATACTAATAGTAATTAAAGTTTAAGTTTTTGGTTCCAATGTGGAAGGTACTACATTTTGGAGCACATATAGGTAACTGCCATTTATCAGACCAGCTAACAACAGATTTCAAATGTTCGTTGTATGTTATGACGTGCATGTACAATATGACGTCGTCAGCAAATTTGGGCATTTCCGTGTTTTGAATGTCACTTGTTAAGTTCAGACAGATATAAAAATAATAGGTAACCAATCATTGAACCCTGAGGGATGCCGCTACTTACTGGCTTTACCTTAGATAAAGCAGAATTTATTCTAACACACTGGGTTCTGTCTGACAAAAAATCGCAAGTCCAATCCCCCAATTCCAAAACATGCAAGTTTAATACGAAGTTTAATGTGCGAAACAGAGTCAAAAGCTTTTGCATATTCCGTTAGGATAACATCAGTAGAAACGTTGGATTCCAACGATAATATACAACCATCAAGACACTGCATCAGTTCAAGTGTTGAGGACCTACTGTATAACCCAGAATGCCAAATAAGGTTCTATCGTCAATATCATGAGCTCTAAGAAAGTCTACACGCTGGTCTCAAATGATACGCTCAGTATCTAACAGGATACACAAATTAGTGAGATTCGGCGATAATTGACCGGCTCGGCTGAGTTTTTTTTTTGTAAATAGGGGAAACAAGAGCTTTTTCCAGCAGGTAGGAAGTTTTCCAGATCTAAGAGAGTCACTCAATATTTTAGTGAGGGAAAAACTCAGCTTTATGAGCTAACAACAGATCCCTTATAAAAAGCAGCAAAAAGCACATTTGGACCTAAGGCACGACTATTTTTAAAGGACGAAAGTACTACTTTTACACTATCAGCCGAGAAATTTACATCACTAAAAGTAAAGTTGGTCTGTTTGGAGAATGTCGGCGTATGTCCATTATGTAAAACAAAGTTTTGAGAGAATGTATCAATTAATAGCTTTGCCTTATCTAGCTAGATAAAAGGCCGCTCACTGAATGAAGAGAAGGTATATCACGGGATAAACCAGTTTTTCGTTGTATATGACAGGTAAAGTTCCGATAGGTTTCCCTAAGAAATTATCTTTCATTCACTGTCAGTTTCAAATTTTTTTTTTATTTCACCACTAAGATTTTTACTACTTGCTGAGTACTACCTAGGTAATTTCCCTTTTTTCCATAATTTTATCTTTTTGTTATAACATTTTTGAACTGCCTTTGAACTGGTCATTTTACCAGTCCAACAAATAAACAGCGTGATTCTTACATTTAAAGAGATATCCCACTTTGCTGAAACAATGTAAGCCTTCGGCCAAAGCAACTAAACTGTACCATCCTACCATTGCTGTAAGATGCATTGAAAACTGATTGTCTCTCCTTGTTGGACGAACTCTTTTGTTGCACGCCTTTATCTATGTAACAAACCTCGTTGTGCCGCCCTACTTTTGTAACCACTTATATCTAAAACTTTCCCTCTTTAAATATCCTTCCGCTTTTTTCGTTCTGAATATTCAACACGTCACTTTATACGACGAATCGTCCTCCTGAATGGCGGCCAATTTATGAAGCCTAACTCCTTGAAGTAAGAATTCCTTGTACGAATGTAAAGGTAGATATGCTCACTATTTACCACTGAACGTTGTTTTATTCTACAACAGCTCCAACCTAATTGCAGTTTTATAGCTGCTTGCATAATGTTGTGTCACCGTTACAAATAACGAAGTTGCCTGTAAAACAGGAAGGATACAACGAGATGAGAGTCGGATCGTTAAGAGAGAGGCCAAGCCCCTACCTGTAATAAAGCGTTTTTGCACTAATTTATATCCGTAATGGTACGTACTGTAGATCGACAAAAAGTGCTAGGACATTGGTGGACGCGAAAATCAATCCCTGAGTGGACCTCCAATTAACATGCATGTAGGCTGCCTTACGGGACTATTTTTACATCTCTGCATAGAGGCCTGTGGGGTGTGGGCCTGTGGATTGACCGTACCAGTGCTCTGCCCTCTTTGTTCATAACAGCCAATAATCCACTCTACTTATGTTTCTCCTAAGTTAACTTCTTCGAAATGGGTTTGGAAAGGCGCCCACACACAGTC
The DNA here is from genome assembly GCA_023313725.1 of Lithobius niger. NCBI lineage: Eukaryota > Metazoa > Arthropoda > Chilopoda > Lithobiomorpha > Lithobiidae > Lithobius > Lithobius niger. The sequence goes on from JAHWFP010171152.1 coordinate 2,320, forward strand.
GACTTCATTAATACCCTCCATGTCTGCAGACCAATCAATGACACTCAACTGATCGTACAAAGCACTGAAATGGACCACTTTCCTTTGTGATGTCAGATCACTGGAAGAAAGAGGCGCTGCATTACCAGCAAGAGAACGTTACGATGTTGTGATCACTACTACTAAAACAAGTACATCGACGACAAAAACAAGATGATGTTATCAACCAAAATCAGATCCAATATGTTATTTCCTCGCGTAGGTTTAAGGCCTAACTGTTTAAGGGCCAAATTCGTGACGCAGCCAAGACGTACTGTTGAGGTGTAGCATTACAGCCAGAGTTGGTTCACTGGATACTGGACATGTTAAAATCTCTCACAATAATATTCGGTACTTTCTCTGAGACATTGTTTTTAATGAAATCGCACATATTACGAATGACCTCCACATAGTATTTTTTGGAATATACCCCAAAATTACTCCAGCAATATCTAAACCTAAGTTAAAACTAAGCGCCTCACAGCATTAGACACAGTAATTACATTGGAAGTATATTTTTTATTTAGAAACAGTGTGATGCCTCCAGCATATGAACCCCAGTCTCGTCTCAAGAGCCAACATTGAGTCAGAAACACAGGGTTTAACCAGATTTCAACCACTAGGACCAAATTCAAAAGATCCTCAGTCAAATGGTGGTGAAATTCAGCAAATTTAAATTTTAGAGTTCTAGCATTGAAAAGGCAACAGCGTAGACGTGATAAGTGAAAAGGGTTAGAAGTAGGACGCACGGGCCCAAATAAATAGAATATAAGCATAAATCCTACAGACGGAATTCGATTCCACCAGTGCCATTAATCACATTTAGTTTCCCAGGTCAAAAACGGGGCAAAAACCACATGATCTAGAACAATAGTATTAGAAATGGCTTTCATTAAGTATTTCTTTCCTTCCTTCATAAGGTTAATCTCATCGACAGAAAGGTAGTTCTTAAAAGCTACAGGACATTTCCCATGCTTTCAGTATGCATTCTGTTGAGGTTCATACTCGCCTAATATTGCAAACTGAGAAGCTGCTGATGCAACAGTAACATTTTTAACGATAGAGTCGAAAAGTATATAGGTAGGAATGTCTGACGCATCATTGACCTAGTGGTACTAAGTCTTATACCACGGCTGTGACATCACACTATGGCAACGCCACAGTAAATTTCTGCAGATTAAATCCAGTTAACCGTGACCGGAAGTGTGCGCCATCGCAGAAAGTGTGGGTTATCAAGTTAACCAACACTTTTGCCGATAACCCAACACTTTTGCCGTTAAACCACACTTTTGACACTTCCGGATCACGCGACCGGGAACGCACACACCAACAACCAAATACAGAGTGCAAAAAAAAAAATACGCAATAAAAACGTACAAAACGAATTACTTAAAAGGAATGAAATTGTATCACACAACATGTCTCACACATGTCTCCCATGTCTGGCCCATAGCTAACCTTATTAATTTAGTCTGAGTTAACTCCCCCCTCCCTCCTTTCATACACTAGAGTGGAATGACCTTCATCCATACCGACACCCTATTACCGTTTTTTTAAACAATTCTCAAACTACAAACGCACAAAATGAATTAGATACCTTCCCAGAATGTCCCAGATTTATCCCTGCTTTCTCACATATAGAATTATTCGCTCCAAACACGATAAACGCTTCGATAAACACGAGGAGGTTCCAGCGTAAACCCAGCTTGTATTGCTAACCGACGCTTCTGTCTTACTCTCCCCCCTCCCTCCACAAAGTTTAAGCGAAAGGACTCATTTATCTATCACACACTTCCCCCTCCACAAACTAAAATGGTGTGACCTTCATTCATTTCGAGGGTAGTGATGATCAACGTTTTCTTGAAGCAATTTTCACAAACACAACAACGTTTTAATACGAGTTAGCTTGACGTCCCAACCGTGGTATAAAACAGTTATAGGTTAGAAGCGAGAGGTTATCGATATTTAACCCACAGCTGCGATTATTGTCCCTGCTCTCGTATGCAAATGTCTCAGGCCTCGCCCTCGACCTTTTGCATACTCGAGCAGGGCCAATAATCGCAGACGTGGGTTAAAAATCGATAACCTCTCGCTTCTAACCAATAACTATTACTTAGTGTTTCAAAAATTGAAAAAATGCAAAGCATAGAAAATAGCTGTATGGAAGCTGAGCTGATTGCATTAACAGAGAGTGTACGCAAAATACTTTGGACAGTACATTTTTGTAAGGAAATGTGGTAGATTGTTTTACTGCACCAGTAACGATCTTTACAGATAGCCAGTAGTGTGCTCCAAAAAAAAACCGTTTTGAAAAAAAACTTTCTCCCTGGCCATTTTCCCATTTCACTTGTCGAGATGAGTTTCCACAAATAATTTCAGGTCATTCTAAGCCTTGCCGCCAGGTGTTGAGTGTTAATACAGGTAAAGCCCACACACAACGTAGTATACGTATATTATATAACACATATAGGAAGGTATATGAACTTTTCAGAGCTATGATAAGTTATTTATTTAAGCCTTTTCCTTTTTTTCAGAGTCTAGTTTCTGACTACTAAATAGTATCACCAGTTCACCACATCACTGTCAAATGATGGCAAAAATGACAGAAACCCCTGTCCTACGTCATAAAACTGAAGTGTGGCTACTTAGGACCGTGATTGAAGAATTCCCTATACTTTTCGAACAAGGAGATGTACTGAGATATTTTTTACCTAAAAGATGACCCAATGAAACATGAAAAGTTCGTAACTTTAATGACGCAGTAGCAGAGAAAGTTCTTGTGAATGTGCAAAAACGATTGGAAAAGGCAGGGATGAACCTCAGCACAAGGATAAAATGAAAGCAAAACTCCTAGATCCTTATTGTCCCAGCTGTTTTGTCCGAAAAAAGTAAAAGGAAAGCGTCAAACGAGCAGAATGAACAATCATTCATTGAAGATATGACTAAATATTTCTTTATTGCACTTCAAAATGCTTAGAGGAAGATTGAGTCCGACAGGTTTTCCGTGTATCTTCTACTTTTTTTCTGAGTAATTTTAAACTGTCCCGATGCAACCTCTTCACTACTTTGTGGCTATAAATTTTATTTTCCGTGCCCAATAAGACTTTTGTTCCTTCCTTCAAAGCTTGAAGAAATCTCACATCTTCATTCCTGTGGTTCTGTTGACGAAACCTGTCAGACTCAATCTTCCGCTGAGTATTTTGAAGTGCAATAAAGAAATATTTAGTCATATCTTCAATGAATGATTGTTCCTTCTACTCATTTGATTCTTTCCCATTGCTTTTTTGGACAAGCTGGCAGGGATCATAAAGATCTAGGAGTTTTGCTTTAACCTTATCATTGCGCCGAGTTTCCATCCCAGCCTTCTTCCATTGTTTTTGCACTTCACAAGAACATTCTCTGCTACTGCACCATTAATGTTACGAAATTCTTCATGTTTTATTGGGTCATCTTTCAGGTAGAAAAAATATCTCAGTATATCTCCTTGGGTTGGCATTCGAAAAGTAGGGAGTTCTTCAACCTCGTTCCCAAGTAGCCACACTTAAGTTTTAGGACGTAGACATAGGTTTCTGCTGTTTTTGCCTTAATTTGTGGGTGAAGTGGTGGACATGTGATACTATTTAGCAGTCAGACACTAAACTGAAAAAAAAAACAGAAATGGCTTAAATCAATGAATTTTATCACAGCTTTAAATATAGCTTATATACCTTCACGTATATGTTATATTGTATACGTGTACTACGTTGTAGATGGGCTTTACTTGTATTAACACTCAAAATCTGGCGGCAAGTCTTAGAAGGCCACAAATGACCTGAAATGACCTGGCGACTCGCAGTGACAAGTGAAAAGGGAAAATGGCCAGGGAGAAAGGTTTTTAGAAAAAAAAAGTTTTTTTGGGCACCCTAATATTCAGCCTTGTGCAAAAAGTTGGATCTAAATGCACTTTCTTAACTTCACGTGTGGAAATTATAGCATGTAAGGGCCAATGTAAAGTTACCCAGCTGAAAAACGTTTGTAGAAGTACTGCAGAATGTTAGTTTTTTTTTTAGTGTACAGTTTTTTATTGCCGACGAAAATATTAAATTAAATTTTTAAAATTAATTAATTCATTAGTATTAATTTCCCTAGGAAGTTGTCTTCCCTGCTGAGCTCGTTATACTGCGTATGTCTGGAACTTGCGAGCCTTTATAAGGCTTGAGCAGCGGACTGGTAGCCATCTTTCTCCTAGAGCGACCACTGCGCGTGGTTGCTCTCGAGCGCTCCTTACTTTAACTACGATCCATCTCTACACTCCACTCCAGACATCACAGTCCTCACTCCGCTCCTACTTCTTGGGCCCCTTACACCTAACAGTGCTAAAGGTGTGCTCTTGGTTTTTTGCTCAAGGCGGCCCATGTTTCGTTCCTGTTTAGAATGATCAAGTATGGTTCTGTTCAACAGATCTTCCATTTAACCTACGACCGCTTCGACAGTCCTCTGCGGCTTGTTTCGCTTTGGGTCGGTTTTTCGGTCTACATCCTTTGCACGCTCCCTGCGATCCTACTCCTCCCTTACGATTCAACATGGCCGGCGGATGCCGCAACACTTCGGCGTTGGTGGACTTTGGATTTAGAACCCTTGTTCCCCTAATGGACCTCGGTCCAGGGGGGGGGGGGACACCATCCTGTTACTCACATTCAACAGCCAACTCCGCACTCCGCTGGTCTGCACTCTGCCGATCTGCACTCTGCCAATCTGCACTCCGCTTCCTAACTATCAATCCATCATGGCGGACTCGACATCTTCATTGGCCTCTTTGCCTCTCGATCCTTCCAGACAGGTTTCACCTTCGGTAGCCTCTGACCCATCTACCTCGGTAGGATCCGAATCCTCCACCACGTCGCCTCTTTCTCAGGCCATTGCCATTGCCTCCATACTGGAATTACAGTCCGGCCCACCAACTTCACTCCTCCGCCCTCATCTGCCTCAATGTTCGAGCTGAATTCCTGCCCCAAGCCATGCCAGTTCGTGCTTCGAGGGTTCTGCCTTTGGTTGCCTTCCCCATCATCCTGTTCCATTTTCCCGAGCAGGGATGGAGGAGGTTTTTCAAACCAAGGGATCCATCAGACATGTCTAATGTAATCCGTCACTATTACTTTCCCTAGTAACCGCAGTTCCACTAGGGACAGCAGCAAGTCTTTCACCACGCTTTTAACGGCCATGCATATTGCGCTTGCCAGTCCGCTTCCCAACTTTCTCTCGCCATTTCTGCAAAACCCACCAGCAGTCCTATCGGCTGCTGCTTTGCTTCAACTTCCCAGCCTTCTGGACCAATCGCAGTCCCACAATCCGTCTTGCCACTTACTGACGATATATGTCACCTGTGCCATGAAGAGTAAGGTCACAACTTCAAAGTTGTGTACACCCACTGTCACCACTCCACTCTACGGACTTTCCTGCATTCTCACCACTGTCTCCTCTGACTGTATCTCGAGCCCGAGCATCATCAATCCCTGGGATCATGCCACTCGCGCTTTGAACCTTGACGACTGTTTCATCGGACATCACGCACTCAGGATCGACTCTTGCTCCATTACCAGCCTCCTGCACCATGGTCCTCACGCTATGTCACTCCTACTCCGCTGGTACTTCTCAGGCTTTGTAGCAGCCTTGCCATTTGTTTTCTTGCATTGTTTACAGTCCTGGATTCCCACCAACAAAACAACCAGTCTATTCAATGATCACGGTCTGTTTTGATTTCTGCCACTCCGGTGCACTACGCATAATTTTATGAATTCCTACGCAACGCATTGGTAGTCTCTACTCTTCCGGAGTTCAATTTCTCAAAGAATAACCAATCCGCAGTCCAGCGACTTGGCTTAGGACCATGGCTTGTCCATTACCACGCTAACACGACGGCTCAAACACTCGATTGACTTCGTTTCAACACTCACCATCACTGTACGCCTTCGGCCTACAGACCATCGCGCAGGGTCACTCCTCTGTCTAATCCCTTCAGGTTTCTTGCCCATTCGGTGAGTAATTTTTTCTTCACAGCTCCTGCTTCGTTGGAACAGGTTGTTTGCACGCTTCTGCACTCCGGTTGGTGTCAACTTGCTACAATTGCCTTCACAACGTACCGTTCACTTCCCTACTCCAATTTAGGATCTCCGTTTCGTTCTAAATTATCTAATGAAAGGACTGCCCCGATCCGCCTTCCAGATTGTTTTCTCCTCATCCAGACCATTCGCTCTCCAGCACAACTTATCTGCCTCACTCGGCCCTGCGCAGGTCTTATCAGCACTTCTTCTCCGCACCACTAGGGGACCTGCGTCGGGATTTTATTGTTGATTTTCCGCCAGTATATGTTTGTTCACGCCTTGGTTCATCAACACTCCACCACCATGTCGGTCTCCTCTTCCGATGAAGATCCAATTCCCGGGAATTTACCACCTAACGTGCCATCACCAGAACCATGTAGCTGCGTTTCATTCACGACCAAGGAAAAAAGACTGGATCCTCATCCCTGCTGTCAGTATCATCGACTGTGCAACGGGGTGTCCAAACGGTGCATTTTTTCTGTTACCATCTCTCCCTCCATGTGGCCTCAGATCTGGAAGAGACAACTCCGTTCACGCCAGTGGCGTGCCCGTGCTGAACGACAAAAGGCACTCGCCACAGAACTTGCAAAGTCTTTGACAGGACCTCCGACTATTCCACCTATTGCTACCATCGTTCAAGCCAAAACCTGCCTACACCGACCAATCTCATCAACAGGGGTCCCTCTTGTTCTCCACCTAAGATAAAAAAAAAACCTGACGATCCTCTTACAGTCCCCAGCACGTCTGGGTCTCAACCCACAAAACTATCCAAGCCGGATAAATCCGCATCAAAATGACTCGCGTTTCATTAGCACCGCCAACGAAACCAACAAAGATGATCATCGAACCTTGCACTCCGCTTACAGCAATCCACTCCATTCAGCCGTCAAGGCAGTCACTCCGCCCGCTATCACTCCGCCTACCATACCACAAATACCTGTGCTATCTACTACAAATGCACCACCCATCAATGCTCCCTCATTTCTCTCCCCACCACCCAGCCGCATCTGTCCAGTTGACATTCCGTCGGACTGTGCTCCGCCTGCCTTTCCATCAGCATCCACATTACTGGCTGCCTTAACTCGTGGTCTAAATTGATCAGTCTGCGAGTTGGAAGAGGTAGACCACAACTTCAAATATGTCCTACCCATAGCTGAGAGTTTTGCGACAGAACTCACGTCATTGCGTGCCACTGCATCAACCATGCCATCACTCCAACAAGCCACCTTTTCGGCTGCAGCAGTCCTTCAAGAAAACACTTGTTTAAGATCCATCAATGAAGCCCTTAACAATGAATTGGTTGAATTAGGCCGCAAACATTATGCCTTACACGTAAATTATGTGTTGTTGAAAGTGTACAGGATGTGGCATTCAACAATCCCCTCCTCCCCTCCCTGGTGGGCCTTTTATTGAGCTAGGTCGCACACCAGACGCCTTCACAATGCCCCCAGTTCAGCAACTATTCGATCACTGTCCAATCCTCCTCAGCGAAGCAAACAGACTCCGTCTCAGCCAATCCTGAATCTACACCAGTACACTCCTTCACCATTACCATCGCCGTATGATGATGCCTCGATCACCGCACATCGCTCCTTCACTCCAGACGGCGTTCCTCTAATCCCGGAGCACTTAGACTTCCTATCCACTTGGTCACAGGCTGCCAATTCTGCAAAATTCACGGGCCTCTCATCGTACTCCGTCTCACAGTACGATGATGCCCCAGCACAGCATTCATGCCCACTCCGTTGTTTCTTCCAGAGAACCACCCTGTTCTCCTTGCAGAAAAAAAGCACGAGGAATGGCGCTGGGCTTCCGGGTGCTTCCACAATGACTTTGCTACATATCATGATTTCCAGAAAAAAAAAACCTCTCTCGTATGGATTGGCAAGGGACCAGTTCCAGTGTTTTCCACGCCTCTATGGGGAATCCTGAAATATGCTCTCTCGCCATACCTCAATATACTTAACCTGACATTGAGCCAATACTCTTTCTCGTTTTACCAAATTATTCCGTCCGGAACTTGTGCTTCATTACACTCCGCATTTCTTCAATGTTTGACCACACTCCACTCTAGAAGAGAAAAACCAGACAGCAACGGACTTTCTGGGCTACCTCCTACAGACGTTGCCTCGTCCAAGTCGCTACAAACCCTTGCACGGAACAACATCCGCCTTCCAGTACTTCCATCCTCAAGTGTTCATCCATCTCACCACTCCTACTCCGCCGGAGTTGCCGTTGACAAGGTAGGATGATCTTGCTTTGCATGCATCTTCACATACCTTGTCCCCCTTAGGTGTTAGACAACCCACCGGCATCGTCCAACTGTTATGCATAAAAAAAACAGGTTTACTACCTTTACACACGAGGATTGCTTTCCCAATCTCTCTGCACCGGGCACAGAACCCACCGCCGTCTGTCACTTTACCCAGATAAAAATGGGAAATTGGTTGGGGGAAAGAAGTTGTCTTCACCGTGACTAGTTCCTTGGGTTGCTGGCTCGTTAAGCGGGTGGCTTGAACCTAGCCTTCCTCCTACATGACAAAGTCTACTTAAAATCAGGTAATGTATATTTTCGTCAGCAATAAAAAGACTAAAACACCAGGGCCTGCACCTGGTTAATTTTAGTTTTTGTTGCCTATACGAAAAGGCACTCGCCACAGAACTTGCAAAGTCTTTGACAGGACCTCCGACTATTCCACCTATTGCTACCATCGTTCAAGCCAAAACCTGCCTACACCGACCAATCTCATCGACAGGGGTCCCTCTTGTTCTCCACCTAAGATAAAAAAAAAACCTGACGATCCTCTTGCAGTCCCCAGCACGTCTGGGTCTCAACCCACAAAAATATCCAAGCCGGATAAATCCGCATCAAAATGACTCGCGTTTCATTAGCACCGCCAACGAAACCAACAAAGATGATCATCGAACCTTGCACTCCGCTTACAGCAATCCACTCCATTCAGCCGTCAAGGCAGTCACTCCGCCCGCTATCACTCCGCCTACCATACCACAAATACCTGTGCTATCTACTACAAATGCACCACCCATCGATGCTCCCTCATTTCTCTCCCCACCACCCAGCCGCATCTGTCCAGTTGACACTCTGTCGGACTGTGCTCCGCCTGCCTTTCCATCAGCATCCACATTACTGGCTGCCTTAACTCGTGGTCTAAATTGATCAGTCTGTGAGTTGGAAGAGGTAGACCACAACATCAAATATGTCCTACCCATAGCTGAGAGTTTTGCGACAGAACTCACGTCATTGCGTGCCACTGCATCAACCATGCCATCACTCCAACAAGCCACCTTTTCGGCTGCAGCAGTCCTTCAAGAAAACACTTGTTTAAGATCCATCAATGAAGCGGTTGAATTGAATGAATTGGTTGAATTAGGCCGCAAACATTATGCCTTACACGTAAATTATGTGTTGTTGAAAGTGAACAGGATGTGGCATTCAACAATCCCCTCCTCCCCTCCCTGGTGGGCCTTTTATTGAGCTAGGTCGCACACCAGACGCCTTCACAATGCCCCCAGTTCAGCAACTATTCGATCACTGTCCAATCCTCCTCAGCGAAGCAAACAGACTCCGTCTCAGCCAATCCTGAATCTACACCAGTACACTCCTTCACCATTACCATCGCCGTATGATGATGCCTTGATCACCGCACATCGCTCCTTCACTCCAGACGGCGGGTGGCTTGAACCTAGCCTTCCTCCTAGATGACAAAGTCTACTTAAAATCAGGTAATGTATATTTTCGTCGGCAATAAAAAGACTAAAACACCAGGGCCTGCACCTGGTTAATTTTAGTTTTTGTTGCCTATACGAAAATATACATTACCTACAACCCACCAAGCCTCCCCCTTGGAGCTAGGTTCGGAGGTTGGAGAAAAATGATTCCAGTCCGCTGCGCAAACCTTATAAAGGCTCGCCAGTTCCGGACATGTGCAGTATAACGAGCTCAGCAGGGAAGACAACTTTATGGAGAAATTAATGCTCAAAAGGGGAAACTGCTTAAAATCAGGTAATGTATATTTTCGTATAGGCAACAAAAACTAAAATTAACCAGGTGCAGGCCCTGGTCTTTTTGCATTTTTTTTTAATTTGCTGCTAACAGCACTTTTTTTTGCATGCTTTCTGCATATTGGTTACGATTGTTCCATTCATTTGTAGATATTTTGTAGGTTTTCTGTACTGTACATCAAACTGTATTCACGTTTTGTACACATTATGGGATAGTTAAAATTCAGACTGTCCTCTAAACAGCTCAACATTGTATTGTCATGTTACCTCGCAGTGCGTCATATGTTAATAAGTGAAGGATCACTATATGGCACCATGAGTTCAAAACTCTGTTTAACTCAAGGGTTATATTGTTACCAACTGCTATTATCTTCATATTTTCTATTTGCAGTTTTACTCTGCACTTTCTTAATACTTAAAGTAATTAGGCTTACTTCAATAATTATTAGAGATAAGATTAATTTTAAACATTCAGTTGCAATTATTTCATTAAAACGACATGCATTTATTCATAACTAAAAGACAACTGCAATCTATAAATCGGCACAATGTGTGTATAATCAACGTTTGAAAAGAATAGAGATTTTACAAGCTGTTCAAAAGCTAAATTATGCGGAAGGCTTACATGTAAGTGTAAATGTCTATGACTAAGTGACGGTATAGTATGAAGTATTTTTATTTGGGCATGTATGTTAGCAAGTGCAATTCAGTGTTAGCATTAAATTGCGTTTTTTCTTTACAAAGCGAACTTTTTTACAGATATTTTCTTCACTACTATGCCAATACTTTATTGATTTTGTGCAATTTATTTTAGCAGTTTAACTACACTTGAATTGCATATTTTTCAGCCGATCATTTTCAGCTTGTTAGTAAATATTAAATTTTACTTATGCACTTTGTACTAGTACCTTTACACAAAAACCAGTAAGTTTGCAAAGGTTAGAAAAGTTTGACGAACCGTTACGTGTGATAGGAAACTCAAGAAATGGTCATTCTCTGTCATTATGTGTTAACCATACGTCAAATGAATGGCTTAAACAAAATAACATTAGACATACGGAATATGCTCTGTGCGAATATTGCTAATATAAGATGGCAAATGCTACCAACTTACTGGATTTGTAATGTAAATAATTACTTTACAAATTAAAAATTAAAACGTATATTCTTTTATTTTTCATGAAGGCCGTGAATGCAATACCAGACTTCGGTAATTTGTAAACTGCAAATTGAAAGGCAGTGTAACCGTACACTCCGGGGGCAGAAGGGGGTTAGTATGGGGAAGTAATTGTAAGGTAGTCTGCACCACGTTATAATGTGGAGTTGCAACGGTATTACTTGACAGGTTATTACAATTTACATATATCATTGTTATCCTGATAAGTGGTAATCAAAAACTTTAAAAAGGGTTTATTGCATAATGTGAGGATATTGGGACATGATGTTGTACTTATCTTTTCGGATCTTGTTGTTTGTGTAGATGTAGAGCTGTTGAGGTTATTGTATTAAGTCAGTCCTATGACTTTCAGGAGTGTTTTCTAGCAGTTTTATCTTTTTATGTGGCAGTTTACAAGTTAAGCCTAAGCAACGTTGTTCCTAAAATATTCTTCAAAAGTTATCATCTGTCATCAAAAAGTCATTCTTCAGAATTCGACATCCATCATGGAAGCTAACAGCCATTGAAAAATGCAAGACTTAGAAAACGGACTGTGATGATAATTTAGTGGCATCAAACCAATTTTGAATTTGGCTACTTTGCATTGATGCAGAAGTTAACTGGAGTTTGGTAAGTTTTACCAATTTACCGTATTTTGGTAGCTCCATTTGTGTAGCACTCCCAGCGATAGTTCTTTTAATGCATGGGTTGCATTGGAGATTAAGTTAACATCTGCACTATATTTCCCACACGCCAGGGAGTAGAACAGTAGTGTGTTTGGACAACAAATAGCACGATGTATGATGAGTCGTATATTTGGCTGATAGGGTTACACTTTTCATTAGCATTTACTAAACAACCTTTAGATCCTGAGCAAAGGCTAGATAGGTCCAGTATGCTAAACTATTTTTCTTCTAGGCATGCAGTGATCAGAATGTCACAAGTGAAACTCCCTGGTAACCTCTTACTGCAACTTATTTTACTAGCATTTCTCTCCCTAGCGTATTTGTGTAGACACTTCGTGTAGTCCCAGATTCCCCTAACCATTCCTTTGTCGTAAGTAAATTGAAAGCATAAATTCAGTCCTAGACTACCATCCATCCAGAATCGAGCAATATTAGGATGCATACATATTGAAAACAAACCAAGTAACGTGACCAAATCCTGAATGATTCGATTTTATGCACCCAAATTTTCCACATATGCAAAGCAAAATAGTAATGCAATGTTGCAAAAGCTTGACTGTAAATACACAAACAGGGAAAAAACTTGCTTTTTCACCGTCACCTTTTAATTATTGTAAACAAAAATAATTGATCAATTAAGAAGTCCGTAGGAATATTTACTTTTAATGTTGAATGAAATTATCAGAGATGACACGGAAATCATGCTGAAATTCAAAGTACAAAGCAAAACTTACAACGAAAGGATTAAATTTCTAGTGAGGAGACCAAAAAGCTGTCGTTGTTACATTTTAGCATCCTCAAAACACCTTCTAAATCTTATGTAATTTGTATCCAGTCTTGAACTATTCTAGTAAAAGTGTTTAGGTGCCATAAGTGTGTGATTTGCACTCAGTTCATGAAGTCCAGTAATCAAACAGCGAGTCAGGTCCAACTCAGTCGTCCACAATAGATTTACCAATTTTGTCACTAGTAATTATGTTCACGAATTAACATGGCAGTATATCAAGAATAGACAGGCAAGAATTAACATGGCAGTGTGTCATAGTTCTGCTGTTAAATTGTGCAGCAACAGCACCCACACAGCGTATGTATAACTATGTGCTAGTATATACGAAATTTGACAACAAAACAAAGCCAAGAACAAGGCCCCCCGGACAAACAGACACAAAAGACAGATGTTGTGAATATTGAGTAATATGCCTACGCTCCAGTCTTTGAAGCAGGTTGTGAAAGTCGAGTAATAACCCTACAGCTCCATTTTATGACAGAGGTTGTGAGAGTAACAAGCCTAAAACACCAGTTTTTCATAGAGGCTGTGCTAGGTTAGCAATAAGCCTAATGCTCCAATCTTTGCTCAATTAATAAGCCTACAGCGTTGTTTTTTGATCGAGGTTGTGAAAGGCGAGTAGTAAGCCTACCAGTCAAGTTTTTGTAAGAAGTTGTGAAAGTCGAGTGATAAGCCTAGAGCTCCAATGTTGATTGTCCAGTAATAAGCCAGTAATAAGTCCAGTAATAAGCCTGCAGCTCCAGTTATTGATAGAGGCTATGAAAAGAGTAATAAGTCTGCAGTGGCATATTTTGACAGAGGTTTTCAAAGTCGAGTAATAAACCTACAGCTCCAATTTTTCATGGGAGGTTGTGAAAGTCGAGTAGTATGCCTGAAGATCCAGTTTTTGATCTTCCGGCAAATTTTTGATAGATGTTGTGAAAGTCGAGTAATAGGTCGTCAAATCTGAGTAATACGCCTACCACTCCAGTATTGGGAGAGGTTGTGGAAGCTGAGTATAAGCCTGTAACTCCTGTTTTTAACCGAGATTGTGAAAGTAGAGTAATGTGACTACAGCTTGAATTTTTGATATCGGTTGTGATAAGTCGAGTAATAAGTCTACCGCTCCAATTTTGATAGATGTTGTGAATGTTGAGTAATTAGCCTACAGCTCCAGTTTTTGATAGAGGTTGTAAAAGTAGAGCAATAAGACTGCAGCTTCAGTTTTTGATAGAGGATGTGAAAATCGAGTAATAAAAGCCTAGAAATCCGGTTTTTGATCAAGGTTGTTAAAATCAAGTGATAGGCCTACCTACAGCTCTATTATTGCCATTGGTTGTTAAAGTTGAGTATAATACGCGCGCCGGTTCTTGAGTCCTCTGAAAAATTGTCATCGACTTTTTTTGCCAGCAGCAGTGGAGCTCCCTGAATGTAACCAGCATTGTATACTGCTCTGTGGGAAAGCCGACCGGCCAGCTGCTGATTTTCGTTCATTGGTAGGCTTGTGCTATGCCAGTAGCAGGAAAAATATTTTTTTTATCCCTAGTAGGTGCGAATTACGCTTAAAAAAAGGTTTTTCGTGTTAATAAAAAAAAGGAAATAAACGTTGCTACTGGATGCTACTGGCGGCATAAGTGGTTAAGAAAGAATACTTGTTTCTGTTCTTTACTTGAAAAAAAAAAGATTATTTCGCGAATGATAATCCTAAATAGATTCTTAGTTTATGTAACACTACGGTTGCGTTGTTTTCAACTCGCATTTCCAAACTTATTACACTGTAACCAGGGGTGTCGTGCCATTGGGGAACTGGGGGGGGGGGGAACACATGCCCCTCCCCACTAACCTCATCTCAATTTCCCGTAAACAAACACGATTTTGGGTTATGTGCGTACGGCGGGCCGCCTGGTACCAGCTCTTCCTTTTAAAAAGTGTCAATTTGGGTCTCCCAGCAGTCTCAAACTCATTAAAGCGTTCCCCCAGCGCTTCCCCAATCCCCTAGTTGGAAAAGATTTTCCCCTACCCCCCACCCCTAATTTTGTGAGTGTACGACGCCCCTGACGGCAGGCAACTCGTGTATCTCCATGAAACTTCATAGGCACACAAAATTAAATGAACAACCACTTGAGTTGTTCATTCGTGTCGTTAGTTTTGGGTCTCAGACAAAACTAATCAGAAACAGACCTACAATTTTAGGGAACATTTTATATAATTCTTGTTATCTGAAATTGCAGGTCAAATTGTAATTCACGGTTTTTATTCTTAAAAAATTATTGTTTACCTGCGCGCCACCAGAGTTGTAAATTTTTATAGAGATACGAGGTTGAGGGTGTGAATTTTTTTAAGTGAAACTGTTTTTGAAGTTATTTCTTTTTTCTTCTCAAATCG
>JAHWFP010171152.1:17533-58160 GCA_023313725.1 Lithobius niger
GGGGGGGGGGGGGGCGTAAATTTTTTATTACTTATTAAAAAAAAAATAGGTGGGATACGAACGTTTATTCAGTCTTATAAAACAAGACGTCTTGCTGTTATCACTATTTGGTGAGTCTGAAAATGAACCGTATTTGTTCCTTCACAAAAGACTTTGTTTTGATCAACAGTGAAACTCAGGGAGATTCTTCTTAAACCCAAATTTGTTGTTCTTGCATTCTATTTATGGTAGAATAACTTACTCCAGTGTATTCTGGAGTAGCCTTTAATGAATCCTTCTTACTTTTCAAGGTACTGTAGGGGAATACATCGTGCTGATATCAATGTGCAACGATTAGAATTACTTCCATGGCTTGACTGTGGTTAGCTTTTCCTTGACGAAGTTTAGAACGTGGAGTGCCCGCCACTTTTTTCAGCTCTGTCAGTGTGCCTTGCTGCCAGTACAGCTCACTCGATAATTTGCGTTGCATCATGGGAGGACTCAAGAAAGGACCCGACCTTTATAAGCTTTAGGTTTTGAAAGAGATTGATAAAAGTCGATTAATAAGCCAACAACTTCAATTTTTGACACAGATTGTGAAAGTCAAGTAACATTGTTGATAACGGTTGTGAAAATTCAATAATAATCCTACAGCTCCAGGTTTTGGTAGAGGCTGTGAAATTCGAGTAATAAGCCAACAGATCCAGTTTTTGACCGAGGTTGTGAAGTCGCGTAATAATCCTACACCTTCAGTTTTTTATGCAGATTGTGAAAGCTGAGTTATAATAGGATCACAAGTCAGCTTTTCATAGAAGCTGTGAAAGCCAAGTAATAAGCCTGCAGCTCAATCTTTGGATAAAGGTTGTGAAAGTCGAGTAATATGTCGACGGCTCCAGTTTTTGACTAGTAATGAGCTATAGCTCCAATTTTTGATAGAGGTTGTGAAAGCTGAGTAATAAGCCTACCACTTCAGTACTGATTGACGTTGTGGTAGCTGAGCAATCAACCTACAACTCCAGTTTTTGACAGAGGTTGCCAAAGTAGAGTAAGATTGAGTTTTAATATAGGTTGTGAAAAATAGAGAAATGAGCCCACAGCTCTAGTTTTGATTGATGTTGTAAATGTTGCGTAATAAGCATATAGGAACGGTTTTTGATAGAGATTGTGAAAGTTGGGTAATAAAACTACTTCAGTTTTTCACCTGGGATGTGAAAGTCAAGTAATAAACCTACATCTCACTTTCTGCCAAAGGTTGTTACAGTCGAGTAATTAGACTACAGTTTCAGGTTTTGATAGAGATTGTAAAAAGTCGAATATTTAGACTACAGTTTCAGGTTTTGATAGAGATTGTAAAAAGTCGAGTAATAAGACTACAGTTTCAGGTTTTGATAGAGATTGTAAAAAGTCGAGTAATTAGACTACAGTTTCAGGTTTTGATAGAGATTGTAAAAAGTCGAGTAATTAGACTACAATTTCAGGTTTTGATAGAGATTGTAAAAAGTCGAGTAATAAGACTACAGTTTCGGGTTTTGATAGAGGTTGCAAAAAGCCGAGCAATATACACACAACTTCAATTTGTAAGGTAGTGAAGTCGAATAACAAGCCTGCAGCTCCAGTTTTTGACATGATTGTGAAAGTTGGATAACAGAACTTACATCTCCAGTGAAAACAACGCTCGTCCAGGTGGGAGCAGTACGGTTGCCCGACACTCAGTTTTATACGACTACAGTTTCCCGACAGGCGCGTTGCCCGACAGTGATGTTTGCCATTTCAGGTGAGGTTCGCGACAGTGAGGAACAAGAAATACCACAATTTTCGGACGTAGTTTTTTCTTCCTCCTTTTATTTCGCCTACACCATTGGTTTCTTGTCTCGCCCTTTAAATTTTTCTTCTACACCCCATTCAATATTCTCATTC
Organism: Lithobius niger; assembly: GCA_023313725.1. Lineage (NCBI taxonomy): Eukaryota > Metazoa > Arthropoda > Chilopoda > Lithobiomorpha > Lithobiidae > Lithobius > Lithobius niger. Next base: position 19,430 of record JAHWFP010171152.1, read on the forward strand.
CTGGTTGCAATTTTGTATTGAGTTTTACATAATTTCTAATTATATATCTGTTTTGTGAACTGTTCAGCTTTGTGAACATAAATATCACCTTTGTTAACCGTTTTTTTTAATGTTTGTCTGATCATCTGAGGCAGATAGCCCAGTTTGGGTTCGTGTTTCCTAGAAACAAACAAACAACATGGGGGGGGGGGGGGATTGAAACAACATAGGGCAGTGTGTTGCCTGTGGGACCTGAGGTTGCTGTGAGCTACGTACTTGTTTAATGGTCAGACTGGGAGATTTGTTAATACTAACGTATGTTTTTAAAATTTTTATGTGTATAATGTTGTTTTCTGTATCTAATTCTGTGAGGCTGGTGACTAGATACGGTTAATGGTCCAAAATTAGAATCAATCAAATGAAATCAGGGCAGTGTTTGTTTTGTACATTTCTAGTAATTTAGCAGTCGGGCAAACATCACTGTAGGGCAAACACATTACTGTCAGGCAACCATCACTGTCGGGCAACTCACCTGTCGGGAAAACATTACTGTAGGGCAAACATCACTGTCGGGCAAACATCACTGTCGGGCAAACATCACTGTTGGGAGACAGACCTGTCGGGAAACTGAAGTCGGGCAAAAGTACTGTCGGGCAACCAAGTGTCGGGCAACAGCACCAGACCCCTCCATGTTTTGACTACCACTAACCAGCATGATCTGGAATTCGGCATGATCCCCGGAACACAGTTCTCCAGGAGCCACTTCCATCACAAACAAGTGTACGCAGAATCCGGAATCGTGGCGTGTTTGTGCATTCATACTGGACGACTTTGCCAAAGGTCGTTTCTGGTCCTTGCCATACGCGGATGATATTTGGTGGAGGCAATGGGGGCTGTGCAATACAACCTATTTGAAATAAATAACAAGAAAACTGTAACCAATAAACACACCCTGACTGTTTCATAAACAATTAATTGTGAACTGCTAGTCAGCGAAATCTACAGAAAAAAACACTTAGATATGGCAAAAATACATCACATAATGACCTAAATTGTTTCAACATAAATGCTCTGAACAGGTTTAATGATTGAAAGTTAGAGTAACATTGGAGTTACAACAACATAGCCTCCTCGAGGAATAAATTGCAACTGCATTTGCTGTAGTTTTAAAATGAGAAGATAACCGTTACAAGAAGTAAAAGTAAAAACTCCAAAATACCAGTATTACATGGTTGATTTTGGTTTCTATTGCCTGTTAAAAATATGCATTATCTTTTTTAAAGCATTCTCCTTCTCAAATCTAGAGAAATTAAATCGTAGATGTCCTTCCAGTTCGCTACCTACTGCGCATCCTACTGCGCAGCCTCCTTCATATAAAAGCCGAGCGGAGCGGCAAGCTCAAGCTTTTCGGACCTCTATTGTGCCCAAATGGCGACAAGAGGGGAGGAGGGTGATACCGAGGTAATGTATATTTTCAACAGGCAATAGAAACCAAAATCAACCAGGTAATACTGGTATTTTGGAGTTTCTAGTTGCCCTGAAAATATACATTACCTTTTTTAAACTAATCCCATAGACTTTGTCAAGGCAGCAGGCGCCATTTGACTTTCTACCCTCAGGTAACGACTGGTTCCCCTCACAGAAAATTCAGTGTGTAAAAGGGGGTTAAATTATACGTTGGGCGGCAACAAACGGCCCGATACGGTAAAGACCCTCTGCTTGATGGGACATGTCCCGGAGATAGTGGGACGTGAAGACTGTAGGGTGTCTCCAGGAGGCAGCTTCCATTATTTCGGTGACAGGGATGTTGCTGTAGTGGGACCAAGACGTGGAAATTGCACGAAGTTCGTCAGCCGTTACTATGATGCCTTCAGAGACACAATTTATATCAAGTGCTTCGTAGGCTTGGACGATGACGCTCTTCAGCCAATTGGCAATCATGCGAGTGGAAGTGGTGCCGACTTTATTAGTAAAGGGTAGAAAAAGTTATCATCGTCTTCGGTGGATGGGTTTGGATGCTAGAAGGTAGAAACGGATTGCACGAACTGGGCAAAGGGATCGTTCGTCTTCATCCCCTAAGATGGAGGACAAGGATGGGATGATAAAGGAATGCGTACTTTCGTCATGTTTCTGAGTCTTAGCACGGAACGATGCTCGTGGAGTCAAGGTTACCCCAGCATAATCAGGTAGAAAGAAGTCGTCTTTTTCCGTAGCAGATAAGGTCCGTAATTCACTGCAACGAAGGCAAGCCACAAGGGCTATGAGAAACATGGTTTTCCTTTTAAGATAGCTGAGTTTAGCTGAGTGCATTGGTTCTTAGGGTGGAGCCATGAGAGCCGTGAGGATGATGGATAAGTCCCAATCCGGAAACTCTCTGGTTATTCGTGGTCTAGACGGAAAGAATGAATTAAGGACGGGTAGTCGGTAAGGAGGTGCGTATTACCAGCTGCTTTGAAGACATCATTGAGTGCTGAACGGTAAACAAGGATGGTGGAGCCCCTCAATCCGCTTTTGAATAAAGTTGTGAGGAACCGGAGGAGGTCGTGCAGAGGGGGACGGATTGGATCAGCCTGTTCCAAGATACACCAATGAAGCCATCTTTTCCTGTGACTGTCATAAATCTTGTTGGTAGAGGACCGGACGGCTCGTGATGCAATACGAGTGGCCTCGTCTTCAAGAATGCCAGATGCTCGGAGGAGCTGGACGATAGTAGCCACCCGTGAAATCGAAGTGCTCGGTGGTTCGGAGGGAGGATCGATCCTCTGGGTTGGGACAGGAGGTCTGGACGATCTGGCAGGCAGCGAGGAAGAGTCGATGAGTAGGCTGAGTAGAAGCGGAAACCAAGCTGCCACTGGCCAGTTCGGTGCGATAAAAAAGGAACCGTCCTTGTGAGCTGGCAATTTTGCGGAGGCAAGGAGGAGGGAATGCGTATGCATAGAAGTGATCCCAATTCAGTATTAATGCGTCCACTGCCCAAACGCGAGGATCTGGGAATGGGCTGACAAACAGGGTAAGTCTGGCATTGTACCTCGTGGCGAAGAGGTCGACTATTGGGTGATGCCAGAGATGGAAAAGAATGGAGCAAACAGTTGAGTGAAGTGTCCATTCGCTGGTTGGTGGCGTCCGCCAGGAGAGGAAGCCCACGAGCACATTCAACGATCCCAGGATGTTAAGTGGTAGAGACAGACATGTAGTTGAATGCAAAGTTGAAAAATCCGGGAAGTGACATGATGGAGGGACATGGAGCGGGTTCCACCCCCCCCCCCTTCCGTAGATATGCGACAGCTGTTGTGTTGCCTGTGTGGACCTGAACCGTCCGTCCTGTACCGTGGTCCCGGAAGTGGCAGAGGCCAGAAGGACCGCCGGAAGTTCCTAGTGATTGATGTGAAAAAGCTCTCCTTTCGGCCAAGTGCCTGATACTGTGAGATTGTCGATGTGAGCTCCCCAATATATTAGTGTTGCGTCTGTGAAAAGATGTACTTCCAGAACAGGTTCGTAAAGAGGGGCCGTAGTGGTTAGATTGGTGACGTTTGTCTACCATCGTAAAGTATCCATAGGGAAGAGAGGACCAATGGGTTGTGGTGGTAGAATTAATGCAAGGTGAGGATCTCTCCATAAAACGTATCGGTAGTGGTTGAACGGGCGAGCCATCCACCTGCTGTAGGGAACTAGGTCCGCAAAGGAGTCGATGGTCCCGAGGATGGATGCAAGGTCCTGGAATATGTGTAGGAGGATCGAGGAGGATCGAGGTAGGATCCGGTGCAGCGGATCAAAGTGAACACGTAGAGAAGAAAAGGTGAGCTTGCCGCTCCGCTTCGGCTTTTATATGAAGGAGGCTGCACAGTAGGATGCGCAGTAGGTAGCAAACCGGAAGGACATCTTCGATTTAATTTCTCTAGATTGAACAGCATTTTGAGAAGGAGAATGCTTTAAAAAAAAGAATGCATATTTTCAAGGCAACTAGAAAGCCCATTTCATACGTGACAGTTCCTGTGACCTACACAGCTGAAGTAATTTCCTCCTTCACAAACCCAGACAGGCTTAAGCTGTTCAGTGCTGCATTATTAAAGAGGATGTAAATAGTTTAGTATTGTAGTATTACATGAAAATTGACCTAAACTCTGACCTTATAGGACCTAGGACGATATATGGTAAACTGCGTTTACCGGACTAGCAGATTCACGGCTTAAGGCACAGCCAGCATCAATACGTCCGCTTTGAGATTATGGGATTGCAGCCGCCATAATGATTAGCATGGGGTACACAATGTTCGAGAAGTACACGTCCGACGTGAAGGGAAAAACACGCATGGCTACAGTTACACTATGATACTCTTGCAAATTTATCCTAGCACAGGAAAAAAGTTTGCACTAATTTTCCAATAACTGTTCGATTTTAGAAATTGATTTTTGCATCATTTTTAGGATATACAGCGTTTTCACATTTTTGGTAACCTGCTCAATACATATTTACTTGAATTGCACAATTACGACAGAAATGATGAATTATGGGATGTGTAATATATTTATTTATTTATTTTAATTACGAAATTATTGTAACCCCTACAAAGAGCATGACAACAATTTCAAATTAAAACAACAATTTCAGGAATCTCATTCAGGCGAGAGCAGAGACGAGCAGGCATGAAAGGGGTACATTAAGAGGCGCCGCCATATTCTTCTTGCCTACATGAGATTCGTAAAATTGTTGTTTTAATCTGAAATTGCATTTATGCTTTTTATAGTGGGTTACAATAATTTTGTAAATAAAATAAATAAATAAACATATTGTAGGATTGGCCTTTGGCGAATCTCATTCAGATGATAATCAGATGTTGGCTGCCGCCATGTTGCGTTGTGGACGTCTGCCAAGCGTTGGATGGAAGGCAGATTGCGAAGGTTTGTAAGGCATTATTTCTAGTACAGTTGCCACCCCCTGATAGGACACGCCCATAGCCAGACTGATGCAACACAGGACAGTGGGTAAAATTCTAGCGTGATCGACATTTTAAAATCGTGGGTATGGAGATATAAATGGTGATCAAATTTTTTTCTGTGAATCTAACCAGAAGTAATGAGTTCTAGTATATTTTTTAGACCAGAATATTTTACAAGTATAATGAATTTTTTTTTAAGAAATACTCCGTCCCTCATTTTGTTTTAAGTATGAGCCCCATATGTTTTGGGATTCCGGGTCCTGGCTGACCTGTGAGTAAGGATAAATCTGCGTTACAGGATGTGGTCAAATTGAGCAGCCTGATACAGGATGTGGTCAAACTGTGCTCCGCCAGAACAACCTCGGCCACATTCCATGCTCTATTTGATTTCAGACGTAAAACTATCAACACTTCGCCAGCCACATGTTTTGGAGGACTTTCTCCTAAACTCCGAGAACACCTCGTGGTGATTTCCTCCTTTTTCTCCTCTTCTTGGTATGACATAGCACCACCTGGATTTCATACGTAACAAAGCATAATAAATCAAAGCATAATGAACTGTGCTGGCAACGTTTAGGAACATTACCGATCAGAATCGTAAAACTGCTGCCCGGTTCGTTACATTATTCTAAAATTACAATGTGGGAAACTGAAATACACAGTTCAGTACACTATATTTATTACGTTTGAAATCGACAGAAACGTTTGTTACTTGCCCATTCAAAGAGTTTACTTAAGATTTATTTTACAGTACCAGTTTTCCACAATTGTTGATACTAGTAACACTTATGGTACTGCCTTAACCAAGGGTTTTCCCTAAGCTTGTCTTATACAATAACGAGCTCCCTATACATTTTGATGCCAGTTACGGTCTACTGGTAGGGTTACTATCTTAATGTAAGGGACCCCTTAAGAGTCTTCTAGTTGATCACATGCTTACTCTTTGAGTTCCGTAAGGTTTCAATTGCACAATTCCAATTACACAGCCATTTTTTTATTATAGTAACAGCTTCCTGGTTGGGTCCTGACTTACTCGACTAATATGCTGTGAGTGGATTTTTTTCAATACCAGTTCTATAGTTATTTTGAAGATGTCTCCTGATAGGTTTATTCTCAAGGAGTTCCTAAAAGTTTATTTTTTTTTCAGTTCCAGTTATGTAGTAATTTTTGAGGCTATAACAGCTTTCTGGTTGGCTTAGTCGCGTTTTCGAAGATCTCCCAGTTTAACCTTTGCAATCATCCAGTTCCCTAGTAATTGTCTCTTAGCAGGCTAACCTCAAATTCTAGTTTTATAGTAATCGATGATAGCAACAATCTCCAGGTTGTTTCACTGGCTTCCTTCTAAAGTTTTTCTGCAGTTCCATGGATTCTTGGTGGTTTTGCAGGTTTATGGGACGCTCGAATTTTCCAGTACGAGCCAGTCGTACATCTTAAAACCAATCTTCTGGTTGGTTCACAGTTTTGCTGCAAGAATCTTGTAAATGCCTTTCCACTCCTCCATTGAATGTACTTAGTAACATATATCTTACAGGTAAATTATACAGACTTACCACAAGACTGAGCAATAGATTTGAGTTTCCAGATACCCATTTTATTACATAGGGCCGTCATCCAGACTTTAGATGAATCTCCATAGCAAAAATACAGAATTATAGTCCCAACCGTCCGACTTACGTAATTCCAATTCCAGCTGATTTGGGCTGGTGGAGCAGGTGGATCAGTTTTGCATTCTGAAAATCATAAGAGACGCAATTATCCAACCCGTCTTAGGGTGATTTAAAAGTGGATGCCCTGTTTCAACTACCAGAGACATGTTTAGTTCCTTTTAAGCCCAGCTCGAGTTCGACTTAACTGAAAAAGCACCCCGCCCACTTAACTAATGTGTTACCAGTTGAAACTGTTTTGTAAAACAGGCTAACTACAAATAAACTTCTACTGAACATGTTAGGATTGATTTTAAGGCCTTTCATAGGGAACGATCTAGTATTACGTCATCACAAAATTGGCAATCTTCGGTTTAGCCCAGTCAAATTAGATCAAATGCTCGGAATAATTCATAATAAGCGGATTTTTGGCACAGATGTTCGTAGATGATCTAGCTCAATATACTAAAAGTCCTCAGCTGTCCGTGTTGAGCTAACGCCACCATCTTGGAAACATGGTGCCCATATCGTTTTTTTTTTAATATATCTCGATAACAGTTGATCGGGCATGAAAATATTTTCTGTCCAAAAATGACGTGCAAGACATTTTCTACAGAAAATGTTCTATTCATTTTTTTCGTAGATTCAATGATTCGGCCAATAAATGGTGTAGAATAATGTTGAGCTAATGCCGCCATCTTGGAAACATGTGCCCGCAATCGGTTTTTGTCAATCTATCATGGAAACGGCTGCATAAAATATGTTTAATCCGAAACTGTACAGCATGGAATTGTATACAAAAAAGATTCTATTCATTTTTTTTAATGAGTCAATGATTCCGCGTATAAACGGTGTCAAAGACGCCACGCACGTGGCTCCCAGTATACATTACACTACATATAGTTGGATGACTTGGGGCCCAAAAATGATGAAATTTGTCACTTTCTGTAAAAATTATAAATGCATATGACGAGTAACTGGAAAAAATAGCTGTGATAGCAAGTTCAAAAAATCCCATGGGGAAGGTGGAAGGGGTGATTTACCCCACCAAAATTGGTAGTTATAGTGATTTTCGTGTCAAAGTTTTCTTGCGAGCCCTCTAATATGCAGAAGTGAACATGCTTAGAATTTTCTGAAAGGTGGGGTTCTATTGGTTCCTTCAATCATAACTAAAATTGTTTGACTTAGATAGGGACCGTCCTATGTCCATTTAAAGGTGAAGAGGTAATGACGCAGCATGGAAAACGAATGGGGATTTTCGACTTCAAAGTGCTGTAGTGAGCCCTCTAATAGCCAAAAATAGACATGCTTAGAATTTTCTGAAAGGTGGGGATCTGTTCTTTCATACAATCCTCACTGAAATTGTTTAGCTTAGATGGAAACCAACCTATGCCTAGTTAACGGTGAAGAGTTAATAGCGTGATGGGGAAAGCGTTTGATTTTCAAATTCAAAGTGCTTTTGTTACCCCTCTAATAGCCTGAATTGGACAAGCTTAGGTTGGGTAGGGGACATTTTGAAAGGTAGGGATCTATTCCTCCATCATTCCTGACCGAAATTCTTTACACATTTAAATGGCGTGGGAATGGGCGTTATCTAGGGAAAACAATTTTGGTTATGGTTGATTGAAAAAATAGATCCCACCAAACAGAAAATCCTAATCACATCCATATCGGGCTATTAGAGGGCGCACAAGAATACTTGAACACGAAAATTACTATTATAACTAGAGTTTATGCTGGGGCAAGTCACCCCTCCCACCTCCCCCATGGGTTTTATTGAACTTGCTATAATAGCTATTTTTTTCCAGTTACTCGTCATGTGCATTCATGCTTTTTACAGAAAGTGACAAATTCCATCATTTTTAGGCCTCAATCCATCCAACTATATTAACACTTAGTAAGGGTGAGCCTTGGGTCTCTGTGTTCACCTCTCAACTTTGGAAGCTTATAACACCGTCAAAAGTGAACATTTTAAAACCAAATTTGGAATCCAGCCTCTACTAGTCAAGGCCTCTCTACAGTCCAAAAATTGTGAAATTCGGTCCAGCCAAATCCGAGATCCAGAGAGGAACCAAATAGACAACTTCTTGTTCTGCTTGTTGTTGTTGTTGTTGTTCTGTGGATACTTTCGTCTGTCCTCTCTACAGGTCAAACAACACCACCAAAAATCATGGAAATAGGCTAAAATCATAGCTTCCTATGTGAACATGTGCCTTTTCAAGGTTATTTTAGTTTGACTGAAGTAGTTATTTAGAAAAAAGCCATCACGTGTTAACCGAAACAATGCTTTTTTTGCTGATTAAAAAACAAATTCTTCCTACTGTAACGAAGGAGCGTTCACAAATTACGTAACGCCTGGAAGAGGAGTTCAGCAAATGTGTTACCACTATCGTAATTCGCCTTTCTGAAATCCATAAACATTTGTTACAGATAGGCGTAGTCCTCAGTTCCGTAGTTGCCATTGAGGTCCAAGTAGGGATAATGTTCCCTGTTCAGAGTGACATGACAATCACTCAAACTACAATGATCAAACACGGCCATATTCTTGAGGGTGTTGTTCGATCGGTTGGTCGACAATCCGAGAATTACCCACGTGGGTTTCTCGTTGGCTGAGGTCGTAATGAGTTTCCAAATGTGAGAAGTCGAGGTTGGCATCTGGGCACTGCCATAATGCCAGTGTCGGAATCCTAGTTTTACTTCATCCCAACGCTCGATCAGCTTGCATAGCCACAATTTTTGCTCGTCGGGAGGGAATTACGTGAGGCATGAACCAGCTGATGTGAGAAAGTTCCATGGTTGCATCGGTGGCTGCAGCAGCTTTGAACAGGGCATCAAAGTGAGAGTTTGTTTGGCACTGTAAATAATTTTGTCGGGGTCTTCGAAGAAGCCCAGTACGTGGGAAGTTGGTATGAGGAAGCTAAACCTACCTTTAGGTGCAGTCTGCCTGATGATCATGTTGTGACGAGCGGCGAATCTGGTGTTTTGTGCTTTCGCGCTGGTAGATGCGACAACATCCAGTTTCTAACACACGCTCAACAGTCCGCTCTGATCCGAGGAGCCATAAGATAGGAACCCTTTCATAGTAGAAGCGTAACCGGGCAGTTCAAGTGGCCAACAAGTTGTTGCCGAGATGATATTTTACGTTATTAAACAGAAACGCGACACCGTTATTTACCAGCGACACCAGGCCTGCATTCGCAAAGGCCGTCCCATCTGTCGATTTCACGATCTTTCCCTTTACGAAAATGTACCTTCTGGAAGGGTGAATGAATGCATCCTGGTTTCTACCACTCAGCGTATCTCCGAATTTACCCTGTTTAGTGCCGACAATGGGGTAATACTCATGATACAGGTACGAGTCCACCGAAGCGTCAACCTGCAACGGTTCCGCTAATTCTAGGTACTCTTGCGCTACAAAAATTGACATTTTATTATCTTTTTTTATTGTCTTCGCAACAAATTCAAGAAAACTCGGTTATGAGGTTCCAGTTCATCCGCCGTTGTTTTTTTCGCCGGTACCTCCGCGATGGGAAGGGTGGGAAGCACACGTTTTCTAAATACGATTATGGTCCTTTTTGTCTTAACTCAATTTGAGATAGCGCCAAATCATCATCGTTTCGCCGTGCAAATTCGAGGAGCGATTGTTTTGGTCTGTTAGCCAGAATTTCATATCGCTAATTACGTGCCTGGTTACTGGCGAATGCACCAAATTGTGGGTGGTTTGAATAATCTTGCAATACGTTGGAGATACGTTGGAGAAAAAGCTGTACAATGTGGATACGGTCTGCACATTGACGAACGAGCCCCCCTTCTGTTTTTTGAATGAACCAGAATGCTGTCTAGTGTTAGTATGTGTACGTTGTTTACTCCTTCATAACATCTGGGGGGGGGGGGGGCGCGCCCCCCCCCCACTTTCCGCCCGCATAAGGAACCCGCTGACAAAATCGGGGTGTTTGGGGGGGGGGTAGGGGTTGCTCGCTTTTTTTTTTTCTAAATAAATGTTCCGAGCAGGAAAGACGCCTCACATTCAATGCATATTCGGACCCTACACCGTAGCGTGCATAATAACCTCATTGTTAGGTGTAGAATGAATACAATCTCCAGATGAATTTTTCTGTCACTGGGAAATTACGATTTCTTTTGGATTTTGCACGTAGCCATGTACTCTAATCCCAACAACTCTCTCAATGTTCGTTCTCCAATAAACGATACCTTGAACCTTGGCTTCTTTATTTTCAGAACGCATCTCACAGTATTCACGTTCGGTTGAAGCTCAAACGCATCGACTTGTCTACCATTCAACAACCTATCTTTAATGTAAGCGTTCAGGTTCGAAATTTCGTACGCCCCTGTCAGTATTTCGAATTTCCAGGCGACGCCATCATTAACGGAGTACTTAAAAGGTTGTTGGTCTTATCCACATTAGGAAAACTGTGAAACGCTTCGATGTTTACCAACGCCATGCAGCACTGCTTGGATTCATCTAGACGTATTGGCGCATCGAAGCTGACTCGTAAATCCGTCGATTCGCCGCTGACTATGATGGTGTAAGATTTTTTAAAGTAATAAAGAAAGAGAGATGACAAAAACATATATTTGCAGGGTTTGTGAGGTCGGAGACGAAACGCAAGGAGGAAGACGTGGACGTAGAGGAAAAACAAAGTGAACCGTGGTCACCAAAATGGGAGGAGGTGAACGACGAGGATACCGATGACGAGAAAGAACAAAATGGGACGTGGACACCGAGTGATTCGACCCAGCCTGAGCCGGTGAAGATTTCACCGGTTGGCGTTACACCCATCACGAATCAAGCTGTAGGCTCAGAACCCTCTCCATCATCGGGACTATTCTTTACGACATCAACATCTGCTACAATAAGAGTTTCGACTCCTCTAGAACTTGCTCTTCAGGTGTTGGTTAGTCCTTTTGAGTCGCTGTTGGGGACAACCATTGGGTGTGACGTCAAAGTATTATTTGCACAAATTTTCTAATTGCCAAAAGACAATGATTACGTGGTTGGATTATGCTACAACATGGGAATCGCGAGACCTCATGATTGGTGATAAAACTGTTAAAATATTCGAGAATGACGTAGTGTTGGGTGGAAAGCAGTACCGTGGCCGAAATCAGTTATGGCGTTTACTAACTCAAAAGGACTTGTAGTACGAAACTTACGAACCCGGTGTGATGGGATTGTACGCTTCAATTCTAAAAGACAGCAACGCTATACATCACAACAACCACCCCAACTCTGGAAAACTTAAATCCAATCGTAGTTACAAATACATGCATATTATCAAACCGATCTGGGAGGGCCTGAAAACGGAGAAAAGCGGTTCGAGCGTCAAAGTCGAATACAAGCGTTATGATGATGCAAACAAACTGGTGGATCGACTAAGATCCTTGGTTACTACCACTATGACCGGAGGAGATGCGCCCATCGATGAAATTATAGAAATTTTGACGGAGCTAGAGGAGAGAGAAATTATAACCGAAAATGAAAAGGGGCGTATGTGTCGAAACAAAGCGAGTAGGCATCTGCTAGTATCAGTTATACACGAAACAGCGACAATCCAAAAATGGCGATAAAGAAAAGGATGAATAGTTTGAAATACTGCCTAAGATGTAGGAGGCGCTCGTTCCAGTGTTACAAGTATTAACAAACAACATAATGCTAGTGGTATGCATTGCAAAAAATGTGATCGGAATAAATGTTATTTACTGCATAGTAAAGAAGGAGAGGGTGTATTAAACAGCACCAATAACGCACTGCCGTTTGAAATACATTTACCGAATGATCAATACTGCGAACTGGGGACCAAACTAGGAAAACGACCCGCGCGAGGAGATTCTGGCATCATCACTCTGGACGAGGCGGGTAAAGATCACGATATTGCGTACAGCAGAAGAAAGATTTGACGCAAAGACATTTGGCCGTCCGACAGCTCGGAGAAGCAGCCAAATTCGTGAAAAATGATTCAACACAAAGAAGGAGGGAAAGACTCGCTCCTAGTGAGCTATGTAAAACACGCACGGTCATATTCCATAAAAAATATCAACTCGCGTCTATTTAATCCCTGCCTCGAGTGACTATTTGTTGTTGCACATAAAAAAATGATAATATAATGGTTGGATACCCTAATTTAAGTTTTTTTATTTGATTCATTATTTGGTAGATTTTACATTGAATTTGGTAGAAGTTACATGTTCGTGCGATATTGGGGAGGTCGAGCTTGTCTCATGACACAAAAAGGGGAATTCCCTCCATCTTGTTTCGATATTGACATCACGTCCAGTCATGCGACGCCACGCAAGTTGAGGGAGATAGGAGGTGACGTCATTGCGGGTCGCGTGACTGACGTCGTTTTTGGTTTTCGTGGGGCGTTTGTAAAACGACGTCACTTCTGGTTTGTATGGGGGTCACGTGATGGGAAGTGACGTTATATTTTTTGGTCGTGCTATCGGAAGTGGCGTCATCAGATATGGCGTGACCGGAAATGGTGTTTATGTCATGTGACCGTTAAGTGATGTCATAAGAAGTCACATGACTGGAAATGACGTTATCAGGTGGTGAGTGACCTTGACCTCTGATGTTGGGGTCATTGACTCGTGACCTTGACTTGTGACCCTGACCCGGTTTACCTTGACCTACTTTTTAGTGACCTTGACCCAGGTTGACCTAAACCTGGGTTGGTCTTGACCTGGGTTGACCTTGACCTACTTTTTGTCCAACCTACCGACCAATCAACCGTCTGTGTGTTCCATAAAAAAAACTTTCCCCTACTTACCACATTAGACTTATTTAACCTAATGGATACTTCATCTTCTTGCGGCTTCGATTGTTAATGACTGAAATCGTTTTAGTTTTTCTTTCTCTGAGATAAATTTCCTTCTAAAGATAAAATTACAATTTCAAAAATAAAAATAAAAAAAAGGTTAAGATAAGGAAATTTTAAGGATTGCGGCTGAACGTTCTGCTGTCATTTCTTTCAGGCCCCCCCCCCCCCCACCTTCAATTCGGAAAAAACTTTTTTTCCTCGCCTTGAATTGGCTTTAAGCAAGCAACTTGAAAATGGGATAGTAGAAGACACACAACCACAGATCCAACTCACCGTAAAATCACGGGAACAAATCTAAGTTATAGCTGACCTCTACTCGTCATGTGGCCGCCTCGCACCCTTGCAACAACACAATCACATCACTTCGTCAGACACTGACATGCTTGGTTACGGTGACTGAACGAAATAACACTTGTGTAAAAGGGACGCGACATCGTGGCTCCCTCCCAGTTGTTTCCCAGGGTCGATTCAGACCTCTTCCTGTGAACGGACTTGTTGCCCATGGCGTCCCGAATCACCACCTTCTGGCTTCAGACCTTCGGCCCCTACTAGCCCTCCTGTTCCACTTGAAAAGTTGCTGCTGAACTACGACCACTGTTGTGGCTGCTACCAAACCTCCATGATTTTATTTGACGGGCTCGTCATCATTGCATCAAGCTTGGACTGGTTCCGTGCTGATGTTCCTGTAGTCATCTTCGTCCCTTGCAGACTTTCCCGCTTTCGTGGCTGAGCTTGGACCTATCTTGGCTGCTCACCACCATGGCGCTTGTTTTAATTCGTCCCACCCGACGATTGCGGCCCTGGGCCTCTGCTTTCATTCCCGGCTCGTATCTGCTGGTTTTCTTACTTGCACCGCTTGCCCCCCCCCCCCCGCTGAAGGACACATCCCTAGCAGCAGGTGATGCTGCTCCGAACGATAGGCTATCGTCCTGACTTCAGCGATAAGCTATCATTCCTACACTTGAAAATAGGCTCTCGTCTTGCCTTGTGATAGCCCCCTCTTGCACCTTGCATTGTCTCTGGTCCCTACCGACCATTCATGCATTACCACTTTCTCACATCATGACGTTATGTCTAACGATAGGACCTGGATGTCAACCTATTGTGGTTTAGCACCCGTCAGTTCTACCTTTCGTGCTCTTTTTTCCCGAATCGAAACATGAGACACGACCTCTCTTTCCTCGCCACTTTCGTGGGCCTTTCATTGTGCCCAGCTCAGACATAGTCTGAGTCATAGTAATAGTCATAGACATAGCGCCGGTATGCCTGATCGGGGAAGGCCTCTATCATCCGACCACCTTTCGTGGCTCCATGGGGACCTCATCACATACTGCACCCAGTTCCCCTGCACCTTTCGTCCGCAGGGGAAATCCACTCACACTGGAGCCAGAACTGCCGACCACCAATGTAACTATTGTGCTTCTATCGTGGCTCTACCATGTGCCGTTCCTGCCAATCTTCGACCATCGTAGCGGCCTCCAGGCACCTATCCCGCACAAGACCTTTTGTTCTCAAAAGGCCATGTAGGTGGTCGCTTTGTCTTTCGTGTACCTACCTATCATTCTTCCTTCACCGGCTTTGTCTATGGTGCCCCGCATCGTCGCCCTCTGGCTTCCGTCCTTCGGCCCCTACCGGCCTTTGTGCTCCCGCCCTTGCTTGTTGTGGCCGGACTAATACCACTCTCGTGGCTGCAACCACACCTCGGTGGCTTTCCTCGATGGGCTCGTCATCATTTGCCAAGTTTGGACTATTTCCGTAAAGATGTTGCTGACGTCTTCCCCATTCCTTCGGCTTCTCAGTTGTTGGGGCCGCACCTCTACCCGTTTTGCAGTTCACTCGTCCCTACCAACGACCAACGTCGACCCTAACTATTTCGTAGTTTGCTAGCTTGCATCGGAACAACGTTAACCGGACATCCGTTTTCTGTTTACCATTGCCGTTCTGGGTCCCTCCAATCGTCCTGGCACATATCGACCAGTTTCTCGCTTGCAGCTGCTCCTGGTTCTTGCTCTCCACACTCTCCAACCACCCGTAATGCTATTTTGAGCAAAAGGCTATCGTTCCCACATTTGAAGATAGCCTTTCGTTTTCCACGAATGTACTCCTTGTTCCTCGCCTGTCGTCGGTCCCGACCGACCACTCGTGAAAGTTACCATTCTCCCGAATAGAGATGTCGTCTCTTACGGGTCCAATTTCGCACCTACACCGATTGTCACTCCATGTTCTTGCTGGTCACACTCTCCAGCAGCTGGTAACACCACCCCAAGCGACAGACAAACATTTCAACTCTCGGCGTTATACTATCATTCCTGCACCCACGACAGGCCACGGAAAAGACAAATTTGCTGCACACGCAACGTTGACAATCAACGCATAGTTGCTAAAACATTTACAATGATTGCAAAGATTCACCGAAAACAAGGGTCACCATGGAACCCAGCACCCTCTTGGACAAACCACAGTTTGGCCGCACACTCTTCGTCTGAACCACCGACCACAGAAACTCATAGCAAAAACAAAGTCATCTCAAAGGATATATTTTCCCAGATGCCCACCCTTTCCTCGGTTAGACATCCAACAATGTCGTTCCTTTTCGTCCCCTGATGCGTGGGGATCTTCAAGCCAAATTTTGCACTCTCGAAGCAAAACCAGCATCGGCTTCACTGCAGGTCGCACCACCAGATGAACAAGAAACCGAGGTAACTCAGCTTCTACGGCCAAAGCTGTAGATACCTAGACTTTACCCGGGTTTCCTCCCCTCGCATCTTTCTACTGATGGGCAAACACCAGATACCAAGCTCAAAGGCATCTCCCATTACAAACAGTGAAAACCAAGATGCTTGGCATCAGCCACTCCTTCTGCCCCGCAGTCCCACACTGTAGGGACTCTTTTGCAACGAATGGAGTAACAGTAAACAGACTCAACTGTAGAAAAACAACCTTAACTAGGCCAATATCACACACACAAAATAAAGAAAACTGCCACAATCCAATCACTTGTGTTATTCTCCAATTCTCCTCCAATGGAAAAACACGTCCCTGCCACGCCACTTCAAGGAAGGTTTCTTATTGCTGGAAAAAACTTAACCTGTAATTTATTGCATTAGCACTCCTCGAATGCTTGTTTCTCTAGGGGTTTCTTGGTGCTTTGTATCTGGTAGTCCGTCAACCCCACTGCGCATCTTGTCTGCGCAGCCCTCCTCTATATAAAGTGCCGAGGCGCATTCGTTTGCTATCAGTTTTCCTCCACACCGTCTCTATGCCTGTTTGTTTCCCACCGTTCGTTTTCTCCTTGCGTTCGCTGAACACCGGAAGATGTCTGAGCCTGTCAAAGTCCGAAAGGATACACTCCAGCCCCGACCATGCCTGCCTCTGATGGCAGCCAGCCAGCTTCTCTCCATGCAGAAGAAGCCCTCACCGACATGCCACTTCAAGTCGGATCCTCCTTTCTTCAAGCCGGTCAACGTTCGTCCGCTTCCAGCCTCCACTTGTCCATGCTCGAAGCAGACTACCAACAACCTAAGCAGCGTTCGCCGAACTCGTCACCGCGGAGCTGCCCATGCAACCAAACAGCTCCCGGCAGACGCTCCACTAGGTCTCCCTAAGAGATCCTCCCGTTTTGAAGCGCTTGACTCCAACCAGTCGATCGCTGAAAGGAACGTCACATCCAGGTTCGCCAAACGACCGAATGTCTACATGTTCGTCCAAAACCATGCGCCAATAACGTTCGCTGAACAACAAGCAACACACACATTCGGTGAATGTTTGACACAAGTTATCATCCCTTAAGTCAAGGAACACACGTCATTACGGTTAAAACAACAAGCTGTCCAAGTCCCAAGATGGTCGTCGTTTTCAATTACTGCTTTCTCGACCGTGCCTAACCCACATGTCTCGAGTGGTAGTCCAAGACAACCTTGCTGTCAACACCGAAGGTAATCCCACGTTTTGAGTGAAGTTTCAAGTTGTCAGGTGTCCCCTGTTCTGGCTGTTCACTCATCTCGACCGTGGCTGACCCTTTGTCTTGAGTGCAAATCAAGACAGCTGTCGCAGTTCAACACAATCCTCATCTCAATCGTGGCTGAACCAAGGTTTTGAGTGAAGCTTCAAGACGGATGCCGTTTCCTCCTCCGACAGCTCATCTCAACCGTGACTAACCGCATGTCTCGAGTGAAATTCAAGACAGCTGAAACTGGTCAACAACAAAGCTCGTCTCAATCGTGGCTTATAAAAAAAAAAAACGTTTTGAGTAAAGCTTCAATACGGACGCCGTTTCTCTCCATAGCTGATCCCACGTTTAAAGTGAAAAACAAGACAACAGTTGCTGTCCACACTGAAGCTGTCTCATTCGTGGCTAAAACCCACGTTTCGAGTGAAGTTTCAAGACAGACTAAGTTTTTAACTCTTGCTGCTGTTTCGACCGTGGCTAACCGACTTCCAGTCGCAGGATGAAGGAGCTACCGCCCCCCAAAATTTCGACACCTATCTGGAATCTGAAATCTTATTGCCGGGAATGTACTACACCTGTCGAATTTTAACATTCGATGCTGTTCTGCAGTCTTTCCCCTTGAGAACTTCAGTTGATTCAATCTGCCCAGCTTGTCAGCCCATACAAGAGCATGCTCGAAGACGAATGAGTTCTTCCTTTGATGTGAACCGCCTCCTTTCAAGTCCGGATCTGGTCATGGACAACCAACCTCTCTTCTGGATGGACTGGAACAACACTCCCTGTTGTTCCCCAGGGTAACTCTAATTCTGTCGGTTTTCGACCAGTCCTACAAGTTCTTGGATTCAAGTGCAATGTTCCGCCTTCTGTCTGTCGTCCAATATCGTTTTCAACGTAACCTGGCAAACATGGCTCAGTATGTCTCGCATGGCATCGTCCCAGCTAGTCAAAAGTCAGGTATAGTGAGACTTACTTAACATTTCACTTTGTTGACTGAACGGAAACGATGTATAGAAACCGACAATACTTGGTTAGCGTGCATGGGCACTAGCTTCATATGTTTATAGGTTTTTTTTAGTGATTGTTTCCACCAAATAATCCAGACACTGCATTTATCAGGGATCCAGCTAGAGCTTCCAATAGTAGGGATAATAAAGGGGAAACACCGCCGGATTGAATTTTAGAGATGTTTTGAGCCTTTTTTCATCTGGAACAGTTTTTTTTAGATATAGCAAGCAAGACTTTCTTATAACTTCTAAGCTTCGTTTTCTGTGAAGAGGTCAGTGGAATATTTTCTTTTAAAATATTCAGCGCACACAGACCAACAAAGCCAACAAGGTTTTTTTTAAAGTGTGGTTTTACACTTTTAGAAGCTAATAATACGAGGACTGGAAAATGGTCTTTAACTTTCTGTTTAGACATTGCACTAGGCTCGAACAAACACAGTTATTGGGATTTTGAATATGTCACCTCTGAATCTCATTTCGACAGGTGTGCTCACTCTGCAGTCGATGAACAAATACGAATAACGCTAGCTCGTTGTGGTTTTATATATGTTAAGTAAAAATTTAGATCCAACGCCGTGCTGTACTCCTGAAATCCATACGGGTGTTAGGTCCCAGCAATTTCGAAATAAGTAGTAATAATGAGTGTTTGTTTATGGAAACGGTACGCCAGTTCTTCTGATACAGATTATGCGCTACACGAATTTGCATTGTATATATGTGATGACCTCCTTTAACGAATGGGTCAGTTAGTAATTCGGTTTTAATTTCGTGAGCGAAATCATCGAGAAATAGGATAGAACTAGCTATACCCATGCATGCTGCATGATGACCGAATTTTCCGAACTTAGATTCTCCAGGTGTTATGTCGTCTTAGGAAAGTAACTGGAGCTGACAATTTCTTCACCCAACCGTAAACCTCTACCTTCTTTTGTGCCGCCGAACACCCCCCACACGCCACTTCACCCCCTCCCAGACTCCCCCAGTTTGGGGATTGTACCTCCCCGGCACCCCAGGTGTTTGGTCTTTGGTTTTAATGTATTCCTCCCCCCCAAATACGCCCCCCCCGCCGAGAATCCCCCCACCCCCGACATATGATTTCTCTCCCTCCTACCCTTCTTTCTCCTTTTCTCCCCCTTCTCATCCCTCCATGGTCGGGTAATTCAGGACATTCCCACAGATACTTTGGTGTAGCCCCGGAAAAGTCACAACGAAGTTTGATTGAAGTCTAAAAAAAAACCAATCACTGAGAAAGCCAGCATTCAGTAAGCAAGTTAAGTCTGCTTATCAACGGAAGTCAAAACGTCGATAATGCAACATTCCACAACAAAATGAGGCGCAAAGTCTTCATGATTATTGCTGATTATTTTGAAACAATTCAGCTCAGCTCTGAAAGCCTGCATCTCTGGAAAAAATAACTATTTTATCGTTAGTAGCTGCCAATTTTGAGGCCTATTGGCCTCGAAATTAGGAATGTAGCCTTGTTGGTTTAAAACTATACGAATTTAGCTGAAACACGGCTCTTTCATTTTACCCATCAAGTATGAACCGTTTTAGACGAAAGTTTGAAATAGACAACACGTGCACCAAGAATTGTTATGCACCGTAGCACAGACATCACACGTGCACCAAAAATGAAACAAAAAACGTTTTTTAATTGCAACGATAAAATTTTATTTGTTGCTGTTGCTGCTGATCCTTGAGCGCCCACGGTATGAATGTAGTAGATTGTTCGGTACAGATTGGCAAAATTCCTTAGTAAAACCCTCTGCAAATGTAATGCGTAATTTAGACAAATTTCATCCGTTCGTATTCCACCTGCCACGCTCTGAAACATACAAATATGGAAATAGGCATCTGTAAAAACACATCTTCAACAATTTGTATTAATTTTGTCACAAGATTAGTTTTTCCCGAAAAGCTCGGACCGAAAAGCAAAAGGTGGTTTGCAGGATGAAACAAGGAAGCAATCATTATGACACGAATCTGCAGCACTCCCTTCTATTTATAGTCAATTTACCAATAAAAAATAAATAAAAACATACATATAACCCATAAACTAAATACAGAAATCTAATCTAATAACAAGTAAACAAATTTACGAATCTTTTTTCTTTTTCTTTTTATTATCATTATTGGTTAGTGTTCACATAAAAAATCGAAATGATGTTTACTTATACTGATTTGGCTAGTTGGTGTTATGAATACCATGGTATCATGCTGGGTTACGTACATATTTAAAAAATTTGAATGAAGTCGAAATGAAGACATTCCTTCTTGGTTGTGAATTCATTCTTCGTTAAACATGTCAAAATGAGAACTGACTGTAATCCATTTAAGACATATTCCATCATTCACTTGGCTATATCATCCATTTTCAACCGAATAATGACAAATTCTAACTTTAATTTGAGATTACTTGTGGTTTGACATTACGAACAAAACATTCCAGCTTAAATTTATACAGAAATCAAATCGGGTCATTGTATCCAATTAAAAATAGAAAATAAAATAATAAAAATAATAAAAATCAGACTAAAACAAAATTTAGACAAATTGGATTTCATTTAACAACGAATCTATAAAGTCTTATTCACTTGGATTGACTGGGCTTTTAACGAAAGATTTGAGCGATTTTACGTATATTTGTTTAATCCACTGGTTCACAATATCCGCAGAATATCACGAATATTTGACTGTGTTACTATAATCTCGCCCGCTGATGTTTTCAACGAAATATCACCGTTGACTAAATTTTAACTAACGTCAGCAGTGATTCGAAAATTAAACTGTTTCTAGAGATACTTTCACAATTTTTAGTACCTTCTATCATTTTTGCCCTATCAAATTCATTAAGTGAAACCGGTTCCACAATAAAAATAGTTTGATTATTAATAATCACAAATTTCGAAACTTTAACGTAAATTAATGCAACCTTTTCTCTAACTTCGACTAAAGTACTTTCTGGTATTTTTGATAAATTCATGCTTTAAAAATGATGTTTTTCTATAGGCAAACCGCCAATAAATATAGGAATAATCTATCCTTAAAGTTACTTAAAACATAATTTTAGATAAAAAAAAGAAATATATAAAAAAAAAAGAGAAATAAGGAAGGTGATAGGTCTTACCTTTAAGTACACTTTTTTGCAGAGGACTTGGACTTTTCTGTTTCGATGATGCGACGAAACACGTTCACAATTTGGGCCTTTTTATACCTACGTCGAGTACCATTGGAACAGGTGTGTTTTGGAAATGGACCCCGTGCGACCCTGTGTTTAATTACTTTTGGCAAGCATCCATCGCTTCAGAATGCAGTTATTAGCAACCATGTTTCGTCTTTTCAGTTCATTTTGTTCCAGCCACCGCAGAGCGCACTTGGTCAGGAGGCTCCCGGAAAACCATCCCATTAAGTACGAGTTGGATTTTGCCACAATCGTGCTTTGATGTCTGGCGATCAATTTATTTTTACTTGTATACTTTAACGGTTAGCTGTGTTCTTTTCCTTTTAATTCGTATAGTCAATTTATTTTACTTTGATTTATTTTCATTAAAAGCAATATTTTGAGGTTCCGACTACTATCTGAGACGTGTTAAAGGTAGTTTTCTATCGATTTTATTTTTCTATTTTTCATTATTTTCTGTTTTGGTCGATTTTCTGTTATTTTAGAGCGATCTGTCCCTGCAAACGGCTTTCTGCAAGAACTATACAATCAGATGTCTATCAGGAACGTTAATTTCGATTTTCTTTTTCTTCTTTATTTAAAAAAAAGTTGTTAAAAATTATTTAACGTTACATTTTCTACTTTAGTGTCATACATCTTTTGCAATGGGGATTCACATAAGTCAAGTTTGCCATTTAAGGCAAAAAGAGACGAGGGTCTTAGGATACAAAATTAGCAAACAGGGCATTCAACCAGACCTAGCTAAAATTAAGTTGATTGAAGAGGCAAACCCACCTAAAACTGTAAAAGAGCTTAGGTGTTGGCTAGGGTTAACTTCCTGGTTTAGTAGATATATAGAATCGTACTCTAGTTTAATTTTTCTTTGCTTAGGGTAACCAAAGCAGGGATTAAATGGGAATGGACGGATAAATGTCAGGAAGTTTTTGAAACGCTGAGGGATATAGGCTCACCACCACACCCATTCTAGTGCTGGCTTATTTTTCAAAACCTTTCGTTTTAAGGACGGACTCATCTGGATTTGGTCTGGGTGCTGCTCTTATGCACGTGGATGAAGGGGGGGGGGGGGGGGGCAGTTGTCATTCAGTAAGCAAGTAGGACAGTGAAAAACCAAGAGCTTAAATTTGGAATTTCAGAAAAAGAATGTTTAGCCATAATTTGAGGAATTGAACGTTTCAAATACTTTCATGAAGGTGTTTACGTTT
This sequence comes from Lithobius niger, assembly GCA_023313725.1. Taxonomy (NCBI): domain Eukaryota; kingdom Metazoa; phylum Arthropoda; class Chilopoda; order Lithobiomorpha; family Lithobiidae; genus Lithobius; species Lithobius niger. Next base: position 42,163 of record JAHWFP010171152.1, read on the forward strand.
ACAGTTTTCACCGACCACAAATCATTACACAGTGGCTCAAAAAGGCTAAAGATAATACAGGGCGCTTAGCTAGATGGATGATCAGATTACAGCAATTTCAATTTGATATAATCTATGCACCAGGGAAGCAAAACGATATTGCAGATTATCTGTCTCGACACCCAGTTGATATAAATTTAGTAATACCGGATGCAAGTAGTGAAGTGGAACATTTTAGAGTCAAACAAAGTAAGGACCTTGTACTTTTAGCTGTTAAGAACTTTATTGAGCAAGGTACTAAATTTCCAGAAGGCAAATTGGGTAAACGTGCAAAAAGGGCAGCAGTTAATACTGTTATTCAGGATGGGTTAGTTGGGAATTTTTTTTGTCTAAAACTTGAACCCAAAAATTTGTAATTCTCGTGCCAGAGGAAGAACAGAATCGCCTAATTGCTGTTGCACATAATGATAGTATAACTGGGCATTTAGGAGCGTTTAAAACAATTAATGTCCTGCAAAGGAATTACACGTGGTACGGGATGCAAAGCACGTAATGTCCTACGTTTCAAAGTGTATCGGTTGTCAGAAGCACAGGCGCAATTCATGGGCTCCCAATAGTTTGATGCGGATTGCTGATCATTTGATCATCCCTGGAGATGTCTTGTCGATTGACATAGTAGGGCCTTATCCTCGTAGTTCGAACAACAATTCATTGTTGTCGATAATCTGACAAAGTGGCCGGAAGTTTCCCTTTAAATAACGCAACGGTGGCGACGATTGCAAAGAAGCTCGTTGGTGAGGTTTTTGGTCGTTTCGGGACTCCCGAGATTATTAATTAGTGACAATGCTCGAAATTTGTCCGGTACCTTGTTGAAGGAAGTATGCGCCTTGTTTGGTGTAAAACAAAGATTTCTTTCTTATTTCTCTCCATCCGGAAATAGGGCTGAGAGCCTGGTAGGCATTGTAAAAAGTTTAATTAAGAAACGTCTGCATGGCCATCAGAAAAAGTGGGATCACAACCTTCCACTAATTTTAATGGAAATTCGTGCCGCCATTTAGAAGGCAATTAGTTTGTCACCAGCCTATTTGACTTTCGGCAAAGAAATCTGTCTACTTCAGATGTAAATTTTCCATCAGAGTTTCCGAGCGATGCAGACCAACACAGTGCTATCCAAAAATTTGCACGAAGCTATTACTACAGCTCAACAGTGCCAGTTGGAACAGGCAGAAAATCATAAAGCTGATTTGATGAGAAAAGGAAGAATTTCTCATTTCAAAAGGGAGACCTGGTTCTTAAAAAGGCCTATTTTTTTTAGCAATAAGGCAGCGAAATTTTCAGCGAAATTAGCTGAGTCATGGACAGGGCCATATGTCATCGACGAAATATTGAACCCAAAAACCTACAGATTATCCCTCGTTTCGACTGGGAAGCAACAAAAGGGTACTTTCCACATTGACCAATTAAAATTTTTTCTAACTTAGCATGAATAAATATTAGGTTGTGGTGTTAATTGTCTTGTCTGGGTGACGTGTCGTATTGTTGATGTATTGTTGGTGGACAATTTCGTTAATGTCAGGTTCAAGGACTGGTATGGTCTAGGTAACCCAACTTATTCTGGTTTATCAACTGTATGTTTTCCTCCATCATTAGTGTGATCTGGTTTTCCTTTGTAAACTCCCTCCCCTTCTACTTCTCTCTTTCCTTGAAAGTGGCATGATCATAGTTGGAATTAATTTTACCAACCAGCCCTGTGTGTAATGCAGAAGGATACGAAGGTACACTTTCCCTCCACCTATTATTATTGTTTTCTTCCCTGTAAAATAGCCTGAGGGTATGTGTTGCACTAACGATTTCCACATACGCCTGACGTCTAAACCCATTTTGTTGTAAGGTTTAAATAATTGTATCTAAATTTCTGACAGATATCTCTCAGACATGCAAAGTGTACATTTTTCCATGCTTGTTTTGATTTTTCAAATAGAAATGGTGCGAATTAGGAAATAGTTTTTGTAAAAGGTGCAGAATAAAAAAAAAATATTAAGTGTAAAATCAAAATAAACTAGAGAATTCTTTTTTCTTCAATTTAATGAAAGGTTAGAAATAGTTATGCGAATATGAACCTTGCCAATTATGGTATAATGAGAAATGCATGTCTCGTGTAACTCTCGAAGGTGTTGGCTTAGATACAGAAAAATTTTATGTTTTTCGAGTCGTGTTCTACGTTTTTTTCACTGAGTTATGGAGTTTTGGATTTTATCGTTGCACTTTAATGTAGTAACTCAGTGAGAAAGGGCTTATAAAACAAAGTTAAAGTTTGTTAAAAATAAATTCTTGTGAGTTTTTTCCTTGTCCCCATAAAGGATTCGGATTTTCACGTGGGAGAATTTAAAAGAGAACTTAAAATGTGCATAACTAGGTGTAAGGTTTTTCTGAAAGGAATATTTTTTGTGCGATTTTTGCGAGATATAAAAATTGTATGCCTTATAAGCAGTTAATTGAACTTGATGGAATACGTTTAAGAGATTGAGAGGTAATTCGTCAATAATTTTGTCTTTTCACTTCATGTTTAAGTTGCTGATCACTTTGGAAATGATGTGGAAGGCATTAAATTCAGAATTGATTTTCCTAAGATTACAATTTTAAAAATTCGGGATAGGAATTTCTATGTTTTTTTTTCTAGTATTTTGACACTAATTTAAAATATTTAATTGTAAATTAAAATTTTTTCCCCCTTTTCTTGCTTGCATTTGAATCGTGGAATGGAGCCCACAAGTCTTTGGGTAGGGGGGGATTTTGTGAAGTTATTTATCGGGTACACCTTGTACGTAGGTTGCCTTGTTGAAGCTCTCAACGTATGCTTGCGTCCTGGTGACGTCATCCCCGTAAAATTACGATGTTTTAATTTTATATTTTTAAGTTATTTATACAGGGTGGTCCACAAAAAACTGACGACCCAACATTTTCTAAGTCCAATTTTTTCTAGTTAGCACCCCTCAAAACCACGAGAAGACAGACATCAAATCTAATGAAACACACCGGTCTATTCCAACAATTCTTGCATTTTGCAGGAAACACTCGTGTGACGTCACACTCAATGCGTAGGCGCCCCACTGACGTCACGAATTTCTGTGATATGTTGATCCAACATGGCCGCTGATTTCGATCTGATGAATCGAAGCAACTACGGACTAACAAACTAATGAACACATTATAAAACGTAAGTCGGACCACTCCGAACGTAAAAATTGTATTAGAATGTAATAAGCTACTGAAGTCCACTCGACAATATGACTGAAAATGAGCACCGGACGGTATCTAGCTAAAAATGGTAACCATGGTAACGAGAAAGTACGCCTTCTATGCAGGACACCATCTCAATTGTTCTTCTTTGGTCTCAACATCTGCGCCAGCTATCGTTCAATGCTTATGGTTGTTTATTATTTACGAGGACAAGTTATTTCAAGCTGTAGGCCTACGGGTTTATCGGCAGGTGTGTTATACACCAAAAACAGCTTCTAGTTCTTACGTTTAAAAAGAAACAATAGGAATTTTGAGTATGTAACTGCCCGGTGTTTTAGCCATAAAATGCTTGAACAGTTCTGTGACTTGTTTGATCAACGCGTAGCTGCATTGCGTTATGTTCTTTATTATTTGGTTTAGTAATAAAGTTGTTAATTCGTAATCATATAACTGCTAACCTGTTTGCGTTGTTTACATAAGTGCAGCACTGCGAAGCAAAACGATTATTATTGTTTAATCTTGTTAAAACTTCACACACGAATAATTTACTACTACACAATTTCCTGCCAAGGTCTTTAAACGTAGTGTATGCCAGGGCCTACCATACGTAGTTTTTTTCTGTTTTGGCTTAACAGTAACAATAAAAAATGTCTATTTCCAGTTTACATTTATCCCCCCCCCCCCCCCAACGTTACGGAGGGAGACGGGGTTGCAAATTAGCTACATATTTGGTTTGCAAATTGGTCTGACAGCTAGATTATTTTTGCCTTATACCCCGTTTGGTGTGTGACGTTACAAATTTACTAGCTCCCCAAAGCCCAAACGGTCCTCCGTTCAGTTCTCCCCCCCCCCCTCCCCTCCCACCCAACAAGACCATTCATCAGTATTTTTCTTTTTTCTTTTAACTTTTTTCAGTTCTGACTGTTCACCAACTAACCTCCCTCCCCCAAAGTTGTTCTTTGGAATTGGCAACGTCGTTCAGTATCATAAATCAATATTTCCGCCTATGGGATGGGGTAAATTTTGCGTCCCCCCTCCTTCCCCTTTATGCCCCCTGCTGAAAAACGTATGACCACTTCATTTTACTGTTCAATTATTTTTCTTGCTGTATGTAATCTATGGCCTCATAAATAGGTTAGAAATTAGCGAATAAATAGTTATTCCGTGTATTTGTACATCCCCTCGGATCAGTTCCCCCACATTCTTTAATCCAGTAGAGAAGTTCAGGGGGTAAAAGGGCAACTAAAAAAAAGCGGGGATTCTATGACCTTAATCGCCTTAATACAACTATGTCCCTTTTCTTTATTCCCCCTCCAAACTGTGTCTGGACTATTGTTATTGTTTGTTTTTAGGGAGCACAAACTCAGCACGAATACCAAACTGGGTTATCTGCCCACGACGATGAGAGGACTTTTGTAATAGATGTGACAGCAATACAGAAAATAATAAAAGCTGTGATTATTGAGATCACCTGTTGATTAAACAATGTTTCGACTGGAATTTTAATTATCCAGTATTAATAATTTTGTTGGCTAAAGCCTGCTGGGAAACACGTGTTTCTTAATCCACCGTTTGAGAAACGATGTAAATATCTTCTTCCTTAGGAGGGCCCCACAAAAACAATACCGTTTAGCATAACGGTAGGTAGACTTACTACATTGTGCAATGCAACTCAATGAATTCGTAAAACTCTTAAGCACATGCGCACAAAAGTACGCAACATTGGACCCTCCCCAGTGACGTCATTTGGCGGGAAAAAAGATAAGCTCGGGAATGACCAACCTTTCCTAATACTATCGTTCCACTCGACCTTGTAATGAAACGGGAAGATTTCTGTCCTCTCCTGGTTCTGAGGGGTGCTAACTAGAAAATTTGGAGAAAATGTTGGGTCGTCAGTTTTTTGTGGACCACCCTGTATAGGTTTAAAACTTGTGTTGTATTTTTAATTTATTACAGGTAATTGTCTAATAATGTGCTACATTTATTTACTGTCTTGTGTGTAAATTAATTTAGTTTAATTTATATGTAAAGGCTCATCTTTTAGTTTGTCCTTCTGTAGTCTTCCATTCTCTCGTATGCCGTATCAGTTTACATAAACTGCAACGTTAGTTAAGAATTGAAGAGGGTTATTCATCTACCTGCCTTTGGTTTCCAAGGTTTTTCGTCACATAAAAGTAAAGTGTTACACGTCTGTGAAAATACGCCAGAGCTGCGGGATTTTTGATACCCAGCCGCATTTTTAAGTCAACAGGGTTCACGAAAGCTTAAACACCTTTCTCATTTTTAATGAATGTCTTATATTTTTAAAAAAATTTAATGTTCGTTTTAAAGGCGCAAGTCAATGTCAGATACGTTAATAATTACAAGTTGTCACGTAACAAGATTTTGAAACCTAAATTTTGAGAAGTACAACTACCTGTATCAATTTTGAAATAGCCTAAGAAATTAATAAATTAATTCTATTAAATGAATTATCTTCACCTTCCTTATTTTGTTACGGCTCAAGCCTACTCAAAGTGTATTTTAAGTTCTCGCAGGTATTTTAAGATGTTTTGATTTCAGGTGGGTTAAGCGTTATCAATCATACCCCTAAACGGTTCAAACCAGAAGGTTGCGTGTTTAAATCACGTACGGGTCCCCCCCCACCAAACGTCATAATAACTACATCATTACAACAACACACTGAGAATAAGTCAAAGCTACCGATACAGCATTATAAAGGAAATTAAGAATTAGCTTAACATGTGATAAAGCAGAAAAAAGAATAACCATTAAGAAGACAAAGAGAGGAAAGCAATAAAATAAAATAAAGCAATATGACAAGGGCGAAAAGCATACAAAACAGAAAAGCCTTGGAAGTGACATTCTTGCATCATTTGCGTGAGGAATCGTCAGCATTTCACGACACAGTCAGAGCACAAGCTAACAATTTCGAAACACATCTGCAAAATGTGTTGACGTGTGTTAGGGATGACTTGGTGAATCAAACTTCAGACTTTTCCGTGCAAATTAAAGCGCAAGCTTCGAACTTCCACCGACAACTTCAAACCGTCTAGCAGCAGGTCAAGGTTGACATGGACAGTCGGAGAGACGCTTTTCTTTGCAAATAAAATTGCTTGGTGATGATGTGGGAAGTAGTAATGTCTGCTGTATTTCAGATCTGGAGAATCTACAGCGGTCAATTTCCATAGGATAACATGGGGAAAATGAAATCCAATATGGCTTTTTTTCCGTTTTTTCCAATCTAAACAGGAAGCGACGTAACAGGTGTTTTAGTACGCCAAATCCAACTACAGACACTCTCATCATAGGATTAACATGGGCTGATGGTTCATATACGTGTTAAAAATACCTATGACGTCATAACACCCCCGGAGAAAGGTGATTGGTTGAGAAGGCCCACTTTGCTTGGCACAAAAAAAATAATAATAAAAATTAAAAAAAACAACAACAACAAACAAAAAACTCTTTTAGTAGTTATGTTCGATTCAATGCCACAAGAAAAGGTCTATCTCGTGAACGAGTTTTGTTTGGATGTATATGTATGTGTGTGTGGGGATGGGCAGCAAGTGGGATGCAACGCATCCCGCTCGCCACCACCCAGCCCGCCCGCTGGCCCTCAACAAAAATGTATCATCAAACAACAACAAAAAATGTATCATAAAAGAAACAATGCAAACACATTATTGTTTTAAAGTAATAACTCTTATTTAAACAAACTTTTTTTTGTTTTCTCTAGCACCAGATAAAGGTACGGGATGGATCTATCTCAGTTTCTGGTTCGTCCGGTTTTAAAAACCGAAGGTATCCTTCAGCGGCGTACCTTCTTTCTCTCACCCCCAATAAACTTAGAGACATGAGTCCTTTTTGCTTAATCTTGTCTCTCACTCTTCCTTCCCACTCGATCCTGTACTCTTCAAAACCTGGATAGATCACTTTGAAGTCATCGTCTTCAACGTCGCTGTCATCATCGGGTAAAAAAAGTACTTTCAGGTAAGCTTGAACGAACATGCAGGAACAGCTCCACTGCTTGTGCAGGGATATGGGATCATCTTCGTGACCCCCAGCCTGTAAAGGATGAGTAACAGTAGGGGCACATCACGATGTCTCGTTCATCGTCGAACTTGACGAACCCTGCTTCGGCCATTTTGAGCGCCGACAAATGATCGGTATGACTCCATCTTCCTTCAAACGTTTTCTCGCGGTCTGCAATCGAGTAGTAATGCTCCGTTATCTCTCACTGAAGAAAACTTTAGAATGCATCGAGGTTTCATCTGAAAAGATTAAAACAAAACTTTTTTTTCTTCTGTTGTAAAATATAAAACATCCGAAACAAAACATTTACTTCAGAAAAGTAAAAAACCTTTTCTATTCTCTTCAAAAAAAAATCTTTCTGTTCATCTCTATCGTCTCTTCCTGTTTTACATGTAAAAAAAAACAGACATTCAGACAAAAAAAAGTAAAAGGAGAGAAAAAAGACCACTCACATTTTTATTTTGTGTATACAAACTTTTTTTATTACGATTAAGATTACAAAACCATTATATAAAATGAAAAATAAAAGATTAAATACTGTAGGGTCGTTTTCCTATGATAATTCTTCTTCTATCGCACCATTTTCTCGCACATTCGCAGTAGTATCAAAATGCATCGGGGTAGACTTTATGGAATTCGTCCTGGTCATCAGTATCATTTCCTCTGGGAAACTTGAGCACGAAAGGGCAGGATGATCTCCACTTCTTGTGCTCGACGAGAGGATCATCTTCCAACACCCAGTCTCCGAGACGAAAACTGCAATAGGCACACATCACGACATCTCGTGATTCAAATTTATCGTCCACTTGTTTTCCGCACCTGAAGAATCAAGCATCGGCCATTTTTCGAGCCGTCAAGTGATCGGTATGACTCCATCTTCCGGCAAAAGTTTTCACACGGTCCGAAGTCGTGTAGTGACTCACTTCCATCTTGCCAAAAGACTGAAGAAAAAATTCTTCGATGCACAGTCTTTAAGCAAATCACATCATGCTGCGTGTTTGGAGAGATTAGGATTTCTGTACGCAACCAGCATCGTAGAAGGGAGCCCGATGTGCCACGGAAAACTTCTTTTCAACAAACTGTACAGCTCTTAGATCTTTTTCTACTCTAGAATGTTCGTCGAAATCAGAGAGGATGCGTTCTGAGGGGTATCTACGCACGCAGTGGCACAGAAAGTACAAACAATATTGGCCACACACTGTCGAACAATGGGACTGGAGGACGCTGTCATTATAGAACTTGAAAATAGAGTTGCGTTTCAGGAAACGGATGATGTGAATGTTCAAGAATCAAAATAGTAAACTTGTTTTTTCGATGGCACGAACCACAGGGCTACCCAGTAACTGTCTGGCTTGGATGAATTGTCCAGATTAACGATGTACGCTCTGTGTTCGGCAATCTTGGGAAGCATATCGCAGAAGAAGACGCCGCTGAAGTATTGTTTGAGAAACGGATAGCTCGTTGGGCAGCATGACGCAGTTCGATGGTGTTAATTTTTTTTATTAATAATCGTAGTTGATAGAGCGTGACTTGTCAATTTCCATAACTGTCTGGTTCACCATGTACAGTACGAGGTTCACAGTTTCTGTCTTTACTGAACCGAATGTATACTCTAATGTTGTCTTGCTTCACTAGATTGAAACAGTTCTGAGGTCTGGATAAATCGCTGGATAAGTCGAATCCATACAGCGCATTTCCCTTGTTGTATTCCAGATAGCTCAGGTCGGGCCCTTCATCTTGTCCGAGCTTGCCGATGGCTTGGAACACGCTGGTGTAGCTGTGAGCAAACAAATTGTTTGTATAGTTGGGTTTGAAAGCGGTGGAGGGAACTTGACGACTGTCGACTATCAGAGCCAAGTGAAATCACGTCGAAATGTTTGAAGTGGAAGGGGTTTTCTGCGTAGTCCCCGTTGTAAGCTTTATTGGAAATCAGTCCTATGATACACATGGAAGGCAGACTTCCCAAAAAGACAGTGTCCAAGTTTCCTTGGAGGCTGTCATAAGCGATGGTAAAAGTTTTTACTTCCACGCGTTGGAGGGGATATTTGGCGTTGGTTTCTGCCAGTGACTGGTTGTGAGCCACTAGAATGGAAGGAGCTGGACGTACCTTCCTAACGAACAGGGAGGCGTGCTTGCTATCGAGACGGTAGGTGCTTCCCGTTGCAGCCATCAGGGCGAAGGCATCTTTGCTGCGGGTGAACTTCAATCTCATGTCAACGCCATTCAGGAGCAATCGTTCTTGGTGGAAGAGATCATTGTGAGGACGGCCGTACAAGTCCAAGATGGCGCTGCCAGCTGTCAGGTCCTGACTCACGTTGAACCCTGCATTTGTAGCTTGCGCTCCACTGTCGATGACGTTGAAAACCCTGGCTGTATCGCGATACCAGCAAGAGGTGCTCAGGTGTTCTTTCTTGGCGTCGTATCGTAACTTAGAAGAGTTTCCAGGTAAAAACGGTAGGCATAAGAATTGTCCACGGCTGCTACTTGCTTGCCGTTCAGAAAACAATCGCACTGGGAGAAGAGGGGTGAAGAATGAGATTGATGGGGGCAACTTTTGTGTTGGCATCGAGGTCTGTTCCATCGGTATTGGTCACTCACACTTTCACGTGCAGGTAAGATTGGTTAAGGTCCATCATAGCATCTTGGTTTCCACTCCCTACCAACTCGATGGGTGAGCTATTGCTGAAGGTGGCCAGAGGATGATATTCTGACCAGAAACCATCTTGGATGGCAACTTGCACGTTAGACTGCTAAACAGTTCGAGTTCAGAATTCAGGCACAGTTCCACTTCTTCATTCGGCAACAAAGACATGATGGGAAACGAAGGGGAATGGGTACTGAATGAGGTTTGCAGCATGGTGCTGTTCAGTTTATAGTTTCGCTAGCCATTTGAAACAAGGGGTCCTCTCAAAGGTTGGTAAGAAGAAACCTCCAACTTGATTCGCCATTCTTCTTCTTTTCTTTTCTTTTCTAACTCTGGAACGGCGGTGAATTACCCATCCTCCCTTCTGATTGCTTCTTTTTTTCTTTAGAACTCTTCTCTGTCTCATAGCTCTGGGGAAGGAAGAGATTTTTTTTTTCTTTAACCGAAAATGTCGTTTCTTGCTACAATAAATTTCTTTCTGTTACTGAGTCTTTTGAGTTGTAACTGTTTACGTTTTCTTCCCGAACACTCTTGCCCACCCGTCATGCTACTGGTCAGATCTTTTAGCTTCGCCTAACCTACATTTAGCTGCAGTTTTCAGATCAGAGCTAGATTCTAGATCATCGAGTATTTTTCCTCCGCTGCGTAAAGCGTAGCAACTCACTCCGTGCAGTCCCTTTTTAAGAAATGGTACAGCCACGCGCCATAGTGCCTTAAAAATGTCTCCGAGACCCGATCCCCTCTGGTACCGACTGCCACTGAACACGGGGTACACCCACTCCCAACTTGCGATGTGGCTGGGTAATGCCTAATGCAGCTGAACGCGTTGGGTCCCCTGTAAGGAATTTTCATTTTTTAATACAAGCCTTGTCTAAAGTGAAGCGTAACTGAAACAATGCTAGGATGGAATGAAAGAGGCAGACCCCGCGGGTTGGTTAAGTAGATGAGTATAGTTTCAAAGTCTGTTCTAGCAAGTGGCTTTTAATGTGGTCTCTCGAAAATCTGACAAAACCTTCGCTTTTAATGGGAACTGTTTTTAAGAGAGGAGTTAACGTATTGCCCACTAACCCGTCCCTTACGAGATCGCTGTAAACGTAAGCAACAGCCCAAGACTCCTCGTAATTCAGGGCCAAATCAGCGTCTCTCGTTACAGTAAGAGTACGCCCTGCCTCGAATCCTAGCAGCTCCGATAAAGAATCGTTGAATTTAATACTAAAAAATTCGAAACTGTCGATTTTGCTAGCTTTTTGTAACCAGTAAGGAGGAGGAAAATTAACGGAAATCTTTTTGGAACTGACATCGTAGGAGAAACGGACGAAGCGATCTTCTTTAAGGTTGCCTCAAATGAGAGGGTTCACGGTTTTAATTAAGGAATCTGGAGAATCGTAAAATTCTTTAGGGATAGCTACCTGAATGGAGGCCGTGGTTACTGACACGCAGACCCACCACTTAGCGTCATTGTATACACTGTCTAGTTTTCTCAGAGGAAGAACGTCCCAATCAGATGTACCTAAGGCTTTTTGACTGGGTTTCTTGGGGATTAATTGAAGGAAACGGGCCAGGGAAGGAGAAATTGTAATTTTTTTAGCCATAGATTTATAACTTGGATGGAATTGTTGTGGTCGTTGAAAGAAAAAACGTCTCTAGTTCTCCCCACGGTGTAAAGAATTGTTCTGAAAATCCAGTAAGTTAGGGATGACATCTTTTAATGGTGTATTGTGAGATGGTTCGTAAACTGGATAAGTGAAGAAATGACGAGTTCCATACTGAACTGTTAACCCCTCTTCCCCAGCGAGATCCCCTAGTACGCGAGAAATCGTGCCGTTTGTCTTAGGTAAGTAGAGGTGCATTTCAGCTAAGGCAACTTCCCAATTTTCCCCTTCTAAAATTACCCTCTGCACTAATTTTGTTCGATAATGAGAAGGTGTATTGGATGGAAACACGTCGGTGGAATTTTTACTGGGAAGGGTAACGTGGAAACTGTTTCTGTAAGACAACATCTTTCAATACCTTCTCTTAAAATGTAACGTAATTACCGTTCTCCCTCTTTGGAATGGTATCTTTTCGCTTGAATCATCAGCTAAATAAATTTGAACCGTCTCGAAACTAGTTCTGGCGAGTTGCCTGCAGCAGGGTTTAACGAAAATCTCGTTCACGTTGTTCCCCTCCCTGCCACTGATCTGAACGGCTCTAAGCATCGGAGCCAACACGTCTCCGACTAAAGTATCTCGAATGATGTCGCAGTAGACGTAAATAGTAGAGAGTCCCGCCTGCACATCGACGACCCTTTCGGCAAAAGCATCCTCGTTTCCGTACAAGACCTCGTGGTTTTCGAATCCCAATAATGAGGCTAGTGTAGGACTGAATCTGAGCGTGAACACTTCGGAACTCTTATCCCTATTCCCAACTTCCTCTTAGTAGGGGGTGGGAACATGTAAGGACACTTTCTTGGAGACGGGGTTGAACCAGATGCGAAATCTCCTTCCCTCAGGAACGTCTTGAGATATTGAACTATTGAGTTTATCCACCAACACTTCAGGGTTCGGGTAATACCCGGCTTCTAAATGCATCTGTCTCGTGAACATCGAGGATCTAATGCTGATCCACCAATTCCCCGTATTGTGATCCATGTTAAAATTGTTCAGAGGTTTAGCCGTCCAGTAGGGAACTTCTACTTCGATGCCAGCTTTTTTCGGTTCCCACCCCAAGAAAAGACAACAACCTGGAACAGTATATTTTGCTATTATGTCTCGACACCGCGTCTCTACTTCTGATTATTTTATCTCCTCAAGCCACCCACATTTTTCTTTATTTGAGAAATTTAACTAATTGTTGTCTATATCTGGAGAATGGAATAGTCTTATCGAAAACTGGATTGAATATAGGAAAAGTAAAAAAGGTTCGATAACCATACTTCAATTTGAGCATTTCGGGGTTACGCACAATAAACCAAGTGCGAGAATAATTTATTTCCGAGAGCCCGCACTCCCACCTATCGCCATCGAGGTTTACGCGTTGAGCCAGTTTAGTCCTATAGGATGCGAGAGTATTATCCGGGAACAAATCAATCGAAGGGTTTGAAGGTAAAGTAACATAGAAACTATCGCTGTCGGTCATTACAGTTCTTTGATGTCTGACGCTTTCACCCAAGAATTGAATTCGGGATCGTAGCCTGCCCAAGACACGAAATATTTTTTTGCAGCATCTTTCCCCTTCGTGTTCAAGATCTGCTCTACGGCGTAGTAAGCTCCACTGCCCGACTTATCAACTTTGCGTTCAGCGGCGTAGAACCTACCGTTTATCAATTCCCCATTTGCATTTTTCAGCCTGTACTTGGTTCGGTCCAGTGAGGTTTACTAACAGAAGCCACTACAAAAACTTCGCGAGTTCAGAGCCCCCTGAATCCTTTAAAGAAAGTTACTTTAGGACAGGCGATTCTAACTAAATCTCCCACCTTAAATCAATATTTACTGCTACTGGTGAGTTTCCCCCCCCCCCCCCGCTGTACAGTTTAGCTCAGTCTGTGGCATGCAGCTTTCGCCGCACTTCGCCTTAATTCTCACAAGTTACTTGATTAGGAGCCATTCCGATAGATCTATGCTTCGTGTTGTTGTCATTCTCGTTAATTCTAGGCAGAACGTCAACAAATCTAAAGGTGCCGTACCTGTCGAAGAACCTGTGGAGAGCTGTTTTCAGTGTTCGGTTGTAACGTTCCACTAAACTCGATTTGGACACGTAGTCACCCATAGTAAAATGTCGTATGTGGTTCTTTTTCAAGTAATCACGAACTGCCTTGCCCGTGACCTCTCCCCCTTATCACTCTGAAGAAAAAATTTAGGTTTTTCGTTAGTTTTAAAAATCACCTTTAAACCTTCGACCACAGCTTCGGCTGTTTTCCTTTTCAACGGAACGTTCATGGCCCTTCGAGACAGTACATTGACGCAGCTCAAAATATAATTGTCATTACTCGGTAAATTAATCTCATTCAAATCGCACTGATACTGATAGTTAAGGCCACCGGCTATTGTTTTTAATCTAGAGAATCTCAAACAACGATTTCTATGAAGCGTGAATGGATCTTGTTTCAGTAACCAAGCATTGATTCGTTTTACAATAATTTTTTTTCCTCTTTTTAAAGCAGCACCGCCTAAAACCCGGACCCTTCCCATGAAACTCGATGTCTTATTGACGTCCTAATAAAGTCTTTCCAACAAAGACTCCATTAATGCGCGCGTTTCGGTATTGTTTTCCAAGGAGTCTTTCTAGTTCTGAGTCTCTTTGGCGAGAATACCGCGACTTCTGTGTTTTTTTTTTCAGTTTAGTTCCTGTAACTGTCGCCAGAGGCGCTGCTGTCGGTACTGGTGTTAAAACGTGAGCAGAAACTGCTTGTGTAGAAGTAGCGGCAGTAAGTGGCGTTGCAGCACTGAGTTGATCAGTTCGAAACTGGTTCTGAAAATTTTGTAATTGTTGTCATAAATTGTAGATTAAAGCAAATTTTTGATCGTCCGGGATATGTGCTTTACTAGAAATACGATTAATTTTATCGTCCAACGACTTAAGTTTACTTAAAATTCCTCCCTTCACTTCGTAACTGAATCCTAAAGGCTCTTTACTGAGATCGGCGCCACCGAGTGCCGGCAGCGAGGAAACTGTCTCGTTCTTACCTACCGACGACAAATACGAATCTAGCACTAAATAAACTTTTTGTAAACCCATTTTTTTTATTTACTAAATAAATTTGGAAGCAATCCACCGAGTAAAGCTAATGCTGGTTTTATTAAAAGGGGAAGAAATCCACCGGATTGAACTAACAATCGCCTCTTAGTTGTCGAATCTAGCTTGGGACAGGCCAATTACCGAAGCGCCTTCTTGTGTCTGGCGAGTTTCCCTTTCGATTCAGAACTGAGTTTTACATTACCCGCCAGAATATTTAAGGCTATCTCTGCGAGGCAGTTGATTTGTTCGTCGGTCGCTGATTTTAATAACAATTGCCTTTGATGCTGGTTTAATTAGCATAAATTCACCAGCAGAAATTCGATGCTTTCTGATTTTCTGCATTTTTTTCCCTTTTAAATTGTGATGTTAACGGCGCTGTTGCTACGAGACTAATGACCATTGGCACGGCGCGTGTATACGTATATCGTTTACTGTTGGGTGTCGCCATCTATCAGTTCGGAACGTCAACTTTTAGGAGGAACGAAGGCTAAAGAAAATATGTCTTCGAGTAGTATATCAGTACGCAAACGAATTGCTGCCGGCGTTTCGGCGTGGAGATCAATCACTAAATATCCTCTCGGATTCTTGGCTGTAATTTCTTCCATGACGTTTTGCAAGAACCTGCCACTGGACGGGCACAATTGCTGGCTCTGTATAAGCAGTTGCGTTTTGTCCCTGTGATTTGGAACAAGATTAAATACGTTGCATTTAAAGACAGGATGCGGTGATATTTATCGCTCGTGTTATACAGGGTGGGGCAGAAAGGACGGAACAACCTTTGCAATCAAAGATGGTTAATGTTAGGATAATGAAACTTTGTATGGTATGTAGGCGAACGGGGAGCCAACTAACCATGAATCGATCACTGACCTTGATGCATATTTTCAAGGTCATAGTGATGCTAACTTTTTAACTATGCTTCGTAGAACCCCAGTGTAAATTCGAAACTTGTAGACAGTGGCAAGGCATGGCCAATGCAAAAAAACACAACGAAATTCGGTACGTTAGTTTAGGAGTTACGGGCATTACAAGAATCATTCTGTTGTGCTGGCCGAGTGGCTTTCCTGCCAAACAGTTATGTCAGGCTCTTTCGTACACCATGCATTGTATTGGTAGGAAATGGTGTTGGCAGCATACGCAAATTGGCATAATTCATTAACCGTGATCAGCTCTGAAACAAAATCATAAATGTTAACCTGAAAGAGGAAAACATTAGTTTCATTTCTAGACGACCATGGTGACTAAACTATGCCAACTTGCATAATGTGCTGTAGTTTACAGCACCATTCTGTTTATACGTGTAATGTAGCAGGTTGTGTTGAGCTAGTGTCGAGTCATCAGTGTGTCAGTTGCTGTTTGTTTTCAAGCATGCTTCATGTACTTT